>JAQIXT010000444.1:0-35522 GCA_034700445.1 Stenotaenia linearis
CACACCTGATGTGGATTATTAAGAATCTGATTATTTAAAAATGACATCATTTGCAACTACTTCCTGTTTGCAATAATCAGATTTTCTGAATAATCAAAAAAATCAAAATAATCATTTTAACTTTGAATGCACCTAATGTTTTATAAAATAATATTTTTAACATCAACTCAACATATCTGTTTTAAAATTAAGTGCATAATCTTCGCAAAGTTCAATATGAAATTTAATTAAAACCCATTAACTTAATTGAAAAATTTCCAATCACGAAAGTTATCGTAATAGTTAATCCTTTAACCACCAAAATTGAATTTTCTTGTTATCTTGAGTTATTTCCACATTTCAGAGAATTGGCAACTATTTCGACATTCAAATGGCTCTCAGACTTTTAGATTTACTGTGAATGTTCCAACTCATGCCTCCAAAGAGTTATACTAAAGACTGCAGGCTGTTTATAAAAGAAAAAAATCAGCCGAGCTCAGCTCAAATGCCTATCCAATATCCTATCAACATACAAGATGGCCCCACAAACATGACTTTGAAAACTTTTTTGGCTGCTCTCCATTTGGGGCCTGTGCCAGTTGGAGGGAGCAAAACTGTTGCTGGTATTGGTGAAAAAATAAGTTATTCAAATGTGGTTTTTCTCTATCTGAAAAAGTTGAAAACTTTGGAATATTTTTCATTTATATTTTAATTTTGACAGTTATTTTCTTTTCGATGCCACATAACTTGTGGTATTGGTAAGTAATAGCCCTGTTTACCTACAAGTGTTTTTCTTGTGCTCAAATTTATGGGTCTTTTCTTGTTTTTCTCCTAAATTTCAGTTGACTTATTTTGATGTCCTTATGGTTTCTTATAGAGTTGTACAAGTGTATAATTTGAACACTGTATACTGTTATACAATTATTATACTTTTATATTAGGATTTACCAAGGATGTCCACAGATGTCTCATTATATTCATACACTCTAGAAGTGCCAACTAAAATTGACTGAAGGAAACAATTAAGGCAATTAATATATTTAGTTAAAACAAACCAATTATTTTCTGCTTCAAGTGGCATTTTGTCATTGTAGAAAGTCCTGAAGACATTTCTAAGACACCCCACATGTGATAGGCTATAAGATCTCCACATAAGGTCCCACAGAATGTCCTCAGGATTCAAAGGATGTAATCCTGTGAGGGATTTTTAATTGTAGTTTTGAAGACATCACATCTGTTAGTCTCATTCTGAGGACATCACCTGAACACTCAGTTGATGATGCTTTGTGATGGTTCAGGATAGAAATCCATGAAAAGTCATTTAGAGGACTGACATTTTCTGGACATACTCAAGATGTTCTGTAAACTTTTTGTACAATCTTTATCTTACTAAAACAATAGAGAGTTTGCGGAGAACAAAACTTATGTCTTATAACTTATAAATTCCACGTTAAATGTAAGTTATATTTATAATTAACATGGAATTTATAAGTTGTAAGACATAAGTTTTGTTCTCCGCAAACTCTCTAATATGTCATTCATTTTTAGGATTATTAAAAATCAATTCTCTACTTCCTTGTTGTTCCTCTGGTGTACAATGTGTTGGGATTATATGGTTAATAGTACAAGAAGAAGTGTAAGGCTGCATTGGTTTGTGTTTTCTTAGTTATGTTCCTGGATTACAACGTGCCAGTGACTTCAGTACCTAATCAGTCACTGACACTAAACCAGGATGATAATGTTTTCCGATGATATCAGGATCACGGTTTTTCATTTCCTCTTATTGGTTTTAGCCAAAACTTTCTTATCTTCTGCCAATTTGCTTTCTACCTTTTACTCCTGAATTCTTCTTTCTAAGTTATCTTTAATTTCAATCAGAGACTTTGCAAACTTCTAACTTGTAGTTCACATATTGTATATATCATTGCCAATAGAGAATGATCACACTTATCTCAGATGAAACACAACATACTCTTTAAGATTCTAAACTAAAACATGAACCATTAACATGATTTACAAAGCCATTAAAACCTTTGTGTTTGCTCCAACAAAGATATAACACCAAGAATGAGCTCATGCCAAACAATGTCATGATCTAAAGAATTAAATCAACAACTGACAACACAAAATGGCAAAGTTTAGTAACTTTTCTATTTCTATTTATTTTTAAAGATAATTAAATTTGTTGCAAAGAATTTATTATTGTTTTTAAGCAAACACTTTCCAGTAAATTTTTGTAAATTCAATTTTTCTTCAGATATCAGATATCTCTGCCCCACTACCCAGAATCCTTATGTAGAAGTGGAATATACAAAAAAAACTTGAAAAATTGTGTCATCTACATAAATTAACCAGTAATTATTGCCTAATTAATCAAACAACTTGTGTTAAAAGGGGTTAAGTAATACAACCATGTTGCAATGTACCACTTACTACTAATCAGAAACGCGTCAAATTAAAGCGATAAGAAATTATCCTACATACACACAAACCACTTTTGTTTTTAACTCAAGTCTTTATAGTTCAAGTTCCTACTACTTGACATTGAGGTTATTTATAAAATAAATATGATAATGTCTATCAAAAATTAGTTAGGAGAAAAAACTGAGCTTTTAATAAGATTTGTACTATTTTTTGACTTCTAATCTTTTCATTCACTTGATGGCTTCAATCTTGACTTTGCATGTCAATCTACTTCACTGCATGTAAAATGGATGTTCATCAGTTTGTTAAACAAAGTGCACTTAGAAGTTTTCATCTAAAAAAGTCCCACTGGCCAAATTGATGGTGCTGCACATCAAATTATATGAGCAGAAAGAAACTGGAAATTATCCAGCAATTCATGGAACATGGTTAGAGGTCTTTCAATTCTCAATTGGAGTTGTGGATTGAATTTTTAGTTTGGTTTCCAGAGATGATATCAGTTGGCTAAGAGTTGCATCATCTCATCCATCAGTTCAATGTTTGTTTGTATATTAAAGTTTCTTAAAATAAAAATATTCTAAAATAGATATGCTATAATTAAGTTTGAATGCAGATGGTTAAAAGCAATTACAATTGTTGAGTGGTTAGTTTGATGTAATGATGACAAATGGAGTGTTATTTTTGTGCTGTGGATTGTGTTGGTGGTGGTTTTGGATGTAATGGGTTTGTTATTTGGTGTAGTTATGGTTTTTAATTAATTAATTGTTGAAGTTTAATTATGAGTTGATACTGGTGGTTTTTAATTGGTATGCTATTGATTTTAATTCCTGTATTATAGTTATAGAGCTTTAATTTAGTATATTACTGGTATATTTAATTGTTATACTGGGAGATTTTAATATTAAATACTATACTTGAGTTTTTAATGCTATGACTGATTTTAATTGCTGTACTACTATATCAATTATAGTACTGGAAATTTCAGTGTGATACTTGTATTTTGATTAAAAATTGTTATACTGGGAGATTTTAATATTAATTGCCTTTAGTTGTTAAGTTTATAATTGTTCTAACTGTAGTGCCAGTACATTAATTATAGTATTGGTAATTTCAGTGATACTGTTTTTTTTTTTAATTCCTGTATTGAAGTATTCAGTGACTTTACTGGAGTATTCAGTGACTTTACTGGAGTATTCAGTGACTTCACTGGGGTATTCAGTGACTTTACTGGAGTTTTGAATTGCTATACTGGAATTTTAATTCCTAATTGATTATAACAGTAAAAGTTCTACTTTTAGTATTTTGGTATTTTTAAATTCCATACTGGACTTATAATTGCTTCACTAGACCTAATTAATGTAACTGTTAAACTTTTAATTTTATTGATACTGATAATGATAATGGTGTTTTTTAATTCAATTAAAAATAAAACAATTTAAGTTTTATTCCTGATTTTAATTGCTATACTGTAATTTATTGTCATTGGTGTTTGTCCTTACATTTATCTCAACTGTTACATCCAAATTCTTAATTTCTGTTTGTATCTTCATTAAATTATTATTAAGCTATTCCTTTTACTCAATATTTTTCATCACCTCATTACCACATTATAACTATCGGGCGCCAGTAGACCAGTGGTTAGCGCGCTCACCTCTGGGCCCAAGGGTTCCAGGTTCAAACCTGGCCGAGGTCGGTGATTTTTCTGGCCGAGGAAAATCGAGTGGCGTTTCTTCGGAGGGAAATTTAAGCAGTCGGTCCTGTGTTCAGAAGATTTTCCCGCACATAAAAAATCCCCAGAGTGGCAAAATTTCCAGGAGGAGTACTTGGCCCCTGGTGTCGGTGTTTAGCCATTGTAGCATAAATTAGGCCGACATTAAATAAGACATTTATCTATCTTACAACTACTAAAGAAAACCTAATAAAATAACATTTACTCATTAATTTAAATTACTCGATTACTTATTACCTTTCCAAAATAAATTTCTCATACGTATAATCAAAGAAATCAGTAATTTTTTTCCATGTTATCTTTTATAAATAATTTTTATACCCATGACTATAAATCAGGAGAAAAGGCTATTACGATATTAAAGAGTGGAAAAAAATTATGATAAAGAAGCAGCGTTGCTGATTCCAGGCACTGATGGCGGCGCAGTGAGAAATTATGGCTTATGTTCGACTAATGGCCGCCCTCACAATGCCCAAATCGCACAGGTCGCTATCAAGATTAATAACAATAATGATAATTTGAAAAAAAACAACAACCTTATCATTTATATTAATTACTATTAATCAGAATGCATTACATCATCTTTGCGTGAAAAAGTTAGATTTACAAATATTTGTAAATGTATCAAATAAGTTGTTGTAAATGTAAGATTTAAATTTGTAAATGTGATTTATAATCTTTACAAGGTGTAAAGGTTGTAAATGTAATACCTGATGTTTATACAAACGTAAAGGATTCGTAAATATAATATTCAATATTTACACGGGTTTAAGTGTTTGTAAATATAACCTTCAATATTTACAGGTGTAAATTGTAGTGTAAATGCAAATTTACAATTTGTAAAGACATTATAAATTATAAAGTAAAGTTACATTTACATCTTGTAAGTATAATATTAACTTTGCGGTAAAGATTATCGATCCAAGTGTAAATATGGTGTAAATGTTGTGCGTAAAGATTCTATTTCCAATTATAAATAAATTGTAAATATAATGTGTAAATTTCATCTTTCTGAGTGCAAATATGTTGTAAATGCTGTATAAAGTGTATTTTTTCATCATGTAAATGTAATATTTAAATTTTTTTTACATCAATGTAAATTTGATTTTTCACGCTGTGCCAATAATGTGATTATTTACCTTTTATAACACGTGAAAATTCCAATCTAAAAACAACCTCTGCCACTGTTTGCTTCATTCATGGAATTTCCTTGTTCTAAAATAACCCCAAATGTTTTCCGTCCGTTTCCACCATCATTAATCTCAAATCTAAAAATAAATTTCAATTAATTTCATATTCTGCCATTGTTTTTTCATTTTTTAAATTTTTTATTTTTAGATTTCAATTTGGCAATAAATCACCGATTTGACAATTGTTAGATACACACCCATTGTATTCTATCAAATGGTACATCTAATGGCCTGAGGTTTGATTTTGAGATTAACATTGAAAATAACGTTCAAAATGGAGAAATTGTATAATTTTGTATGTAAAGTTGAAGGATAATGATTTTCTTCTGGTAAATTAAACATTTCCCATTGAAAAGAAACAATCTAGCCTTAATTTAGAAACTAAACGTTTGCATTTCGAATGGCAAAACAAGGAAATAGTCGGAAACATCACCTCTTTCACCCCACTCAAAACGAGTTGGCGAGTAGCCACAAATTCCACGCGCGTTTTCGAATGTTTTTCTGCTTTTCTCTTTCAATGAAAACAATCCACTAATTCTGAACACAACACCTTACACATAAACAGTTTAATTTTTTTTAAGATGGTTAACTAGTTGTTACAATGTTGCAATGTTTGAATTCTGTGGTTGAGTTTTTTTGTTTTTTTTGGGAATTTTTTATAAAGTTTATTGAAGTTGAATTTTTTTCAATAGTTTTATTCAATAATTGAATTTTGTCCAAAAAGTTTTATTCAATGATTGAATTTTTATGACATTTTTATTCACTGTTCAAAAATTGAATAAAAATGAGATTAAATTTTTTGGTATTTTTATTCAATTTTCTATTCAAAAATTGAACATTGAATACATAATTCAATTAATAGCACTATTTAATTCAATTATTGTAATAACTACAATTACAATGAAAATAAATGGAAAAAAAATTCAATTATTGAATAAAAAATAGAAATCCACTTGAATTTCTTTCTAAGTTTTATTCAATTTTTTATTTTGAATTTTATAATACTTTTATTGAATTATTGAATAAAAAATTGAAAAAATCTTTTTAAAAAATTTATTTTTTAAATTATTAAACAAAAAAATTAAAAAAATCTTTACAATTTTTAAAAAAATTATTGAATAAAAAATTGAAAAAATCTTTTGAAAAAAAAGGCAAATAAAATAAAATTATTGAATAAAAAACTGAATATTAAATTCAATTATTGACTATAAGTATTCATAACATCCAAACTTTTATTACATATTAAAAAATTCAATCATCAATTTCTGAGAAAACAATTAAATTTAAGTGTCACAAAAATTCCTTTTCATGATTTTTATTCAACAGAAATCAATTTCATAAACTATTTACTCAAATCACAATACTTCAACACTCAAAAACAAAATCACAACCCCATAAACTGTTTATAACCACATCTTAAAATATAAACAACTCAAATAACCTGTCTGAAATTTTATTCCAATTTGCAAAGAGGTTATGACAAACTTAAAAAAAAAATATCAGAAACAGCAGCCGTCAGGCGCCAATCATCAATTGGAACACAAACCTATTTCCTGTTATTCATCATCGTCATTCAGCATCGAGTGTCTTTACCATGTAAGACATGGGTGTAAATTTGGATAACCTCATTATCACTTCAACTTACCAATTACATAACAAATCATCAGTCAACTATTCACTTTCCAATTACATTCATTACAAGTGCTGATCTCGCGACCTGTTTGCATGTCAATTTTCTGTTTTTCCTCGAATGTTATCACATCGTTGGTTTGTAGATCAATAGTGATTGATGTGGGAGTGCCATAAATCAATGGTTTCTGGTGTGTTATTCAATTATTGTTTGTTTGGATGAATTAATGAATACTTTGCTTGGTTTTTGTTAGTGATTCAGTTGAAATAGTCATCAAGAATGTTTTATTCAATTTTAACAATGTCAAAGTTGTTGGTAAGTCAAGTAAAAAATTATGTTGATTGTTTTATTCAATTTGATGTTTTTAGGTTGTTTTATTCAATTTTTTGATGTTTTTTGATTGTTTTATTCAATTTATTTATGTTTTTATTTGTTTTATTCAATTTTTCACTATTTTTATATGGTTTTATTCAATTTTACAATGGTTTTTAGATTGTTTTATTCAATTTTACAATGGTTTTTAAGATTGTTTTATTCAATTTTTCAGTGTTTTAAAACTAATTTAAGTTTTATTCAATTTTTCAGTGGTTTTTATGTTATTTTATTCCATTCTCCAGTATTTTTAGGTTATTCCATTCAATTAATTATTTAGACTAAATCACTGTATTGTATTCAATTACTGTCATATTTCAACCAAAAAATCAAACAATACACAACATCACAAAAAAAAAAAAAAAACCAAAAAAAAAAACTCAAAAAATTTACCAAAACTGACCAAAACACCATCAAAACCACACTTCCTCATAAAATTAAATCCCAAACTCCCACATCCAACCACCCCCACCAGCGCCACCTGTATCCCACCACAATCACTTCCTCAACCCTCATCAAACTCACACAAATTCCTCCACAAATCACCCAACAATCCAAAATACACTACCAAAATACCCCTACATATTTATCCAACCTCTAAAAATAAGTAACAAATAGCAATGCGTGTTTATCCACAGAATAGCGTCTTTGTGCACAAATTAACGAGGGCATAGAGAACTCTAACTTCTATTTTCGCTCTCTCCACTATTTACTGGCACTCTACATTAGTCTGATGGGCAGTGGGCATTGAAAGATGTTCACAGAGCAAGACAGAGCCCGACAAACAACTGGTTCAAGCCTTTCAACACTGGCGCCGGTAAGATTGATTGGATTTTTTGTTTGCTCCATTTCAGAAATTGTCCCACTGTTATTTTCTTTGTAATTTAAAGGAAATTTAAGCTCAGACCTGCAATTAAAGGTGAAAGAGTGAAAAAAGAAACAATATCAGTGGTAAATAAATTGTAGGGGAGATGAAAAGGAAATTTTAATTTGTAATAGGTCCCATTTGAAACTATTAAATAAATTACAAGGGAGAGAAATGAATTCATGTGAAGCAGGAAAAAAGAGATGAGAAGGAAAATTGTTTTAGATTGTTTTAAATTAAAAGCTAGGATGGGAAAAGTGGGTAAATATTTACTGGAAATTTGAGAAATGGGTTCCTGTGGTGCCCCTGTGCTTCACTGCAGGGTTTTGGTTTTTTTATTCAGTTTTGGTTTGGGTTTTTCCTATAGTTTTAAGGTTTGATGTTAAAATTGTTCTGAGTTGAATGGAATTGAGTGTTCGGAAGACAGAAAGGGGAAAAGTAGTTTTTGAAATTATTATTTTTTAAGGCGATAGGGGATCCGTCATGTTGGATTTTTTCTCTCGTAGGAATCAGTTAACTTACTTCCTAAATTATAAGGTTAATTTAATGCCTAGTTCACACTTGAACCACTTTTGTACAAAACCTGCCGAGTTTCAGAAACACTTGCGTTCACACTTGTTCAGATTTTCTACGAGTCTGAAGCTGAACAAAATGGCAGATCTTCTACAACTTAAAAGTTGTAGTTTAAAAGTCAAAGTTTTCATTAATTATTGTCGTCACTTTACCGGAGTCCCACGTAAAAAGATACCTATAATTATGTGACCAGGTTCCGGTACACCTAAGTGACCAATCCCTTAACGGTACAACAGCCAGTGCCGACCGGTGAGTCACCGGCGGTCACAGTTATACAATTTTACTAACAAGGGGACCACATGGATAAGACACTCATGAATTTGGTCAAATTTTTTTTTATAAGCAGAGGAATATCATTGTATTACAATGCTAAAGTAGAAATTTCCAAAAAAAACCAAAGTCAATTTCCAAAGTTGTACTGTAGGAGTCAGACAGATTGGATGATCTGTCCGACTCCTACCATGAAAAAGCAACTTCAAACAACAATATCTTTTTTTCTATTTGCCGTTGCAAATTTCTACTTTACAATTGTAATACAATGATATTCCTCTGCTTATAAAAAAAAATTGACCAAATTCGTGAGTGTCTTGTTCATGTGGTCCCCTTGTAAGAGAAATGTTGACTTTTTCTTATAAGAATTTCACAAGAGATTTTCCTACAAAATCCTACACAAAATTTATTTCAACATCCTCAATTCTGAAATTCCACAAAAATCCTTCAGAAATTACAGAAATTACCATAGAAAAGTCACCGTCTGTTGCGGCAAAGTCCTTAAGCGATGTTCTATGAGGTCCCATTGGATCCTATGCTGTATTTTTACGTGGGCAGTACTAAATCCCCAAATGGCAGTCTTTGGAACACCGTCAAAAAAGTCTTTAATGGTTATATAAAAATTTCTAAAGCGTTCGGGAAAACCCAAACCAAAAAACTATACGGCCTTAATCAAGTCGCGTATGGCCTTTACTGTGACATTAAGCCCTAACCTACCTAACCACTTATCAAAACAAAGAAAAAAATTTTTCAATTATTGCGCACATGCTTGGAATTATGCATTTGTGCCTTATACGTAACAAAATTATGCAGTTTTTGCTGTTTTCGTAACAAAGTTATTGCTGATTTCTTTGAAGGACTTGTGTTTAATCATCTAATTTAGAATACTTTCAACAATGCATTGCAGTTTTTGATGTTTTTGGAATAAATTATGTATTTTTTGCTCACTTCTTATCAAACTTATGTGTTTTTTGCTGTTGTCATAATGAAATTATGAGGATTTTGTTGATTTCATAACAAATTTATGTTTTGCTGCTTTCATAATAAATTATGAAGTTTTTGTTGATTTCGTAACAAAATTTAGTAGTTATTGCCGATTTCTTATCAAAGTTATGCGTTTTTTGCTACTTTAATAACAAAATAATATATTTATTCCCCATTTTTAAACAAAATTTTACATTTTTTACTGATTTTTAAACAAAATTATGAATATTTTGCTATTTCCATCTAAATTTTTCTATTTTTCAGTATTTTGATTTGATTTACTCGCACTTGAATCTGATTTTGGCATCAAACCGAACATCATTCATCATGGAACACCCACCCCAAGATCGGGAGGAAGATGTCTGTGATTTACGTCTGAGTTTTGGTGTCTTCAAATTAGTCGATCATTTAAATACTTAATGATGAGTGAAAAATGTTGAGCTTTTAACATTCTTTTTTTGGACGTGCAGACTCATTTGTCTTATTAAACCCACAATTTATTCTAACACCAAATGAACCAGAGCGACAAATGTTTATGTAAATGAGGCAAACACACCCTCCTTTGATACTAAATCCCGGGTGAAAGTAAGCATCTTTATAAAAAGAAAGCCGATTCAAGTCGACATTTTTTCGTATCCAGGCCACTGGTTCATGGTTAAGACTTAGTTGTAAACACGTGTTTTTTTTTGCTTTCTGGGGCATTCAACCTTGGATTTGTTTAAGATTTTGAGGATATCAATCAAGTTATCATCACCTATTCTTGTTGTTGGTCTAAGGAGATGAAATCAACATTAAGCTGGACGGGGAAGCATTCAATTATTGTGAAAATTTAAAAATTGTGTTAAATGGTCAAAAATGGCTGAATTATTGAATACAAATTGATGAATAAATGAATAAAAGATGCAAAGTTACCTGTAAATTAAATAAAACATTCAAAGAAGTGAATTAAAAAGTCAAAAAGTGAATAAATTTCTGAGAAATTGAGTAGAATATTTGAGAATTTGAATAAAATATCTGATATATTGAATAAAATAGTCTAAGATTGGTGAAAAATTGAATAAAACAGTCAAAGATTATTAAAAAAATTTATTAAAACATCAAAAAACAGTAAATAAAGTAAGTAAATGAATAAAACAATTGAAAAGCTGAATAAAACAATCTTAGACAGTTTTATTTAACTTTTCAATTATTTTATTCACTTATTATTGAAAATTTGAATAAAATAGCCCAAGATGCCTAAAAATTGAATAAAATATCTGGAAATTGAATAAAACCTCTAGAAGATTGAATAAAACATCTAGAAAATTGAATCAAACTTCCAGAAAATTGAATAAAACATCTAAAAACTTGAATAAAAAAGTCCAAAACTCTTGAAAATTGAAAAAATCTAAGCTTTCCACAATTTTTTCCCTTTAAAACCACTAAAACTTAAACTAAAACTAAAACTATTTTCAATTTTTATTTTCAAAAATGAAAGAAAAGTTATTTTTAAAACGCTGTTTCCAAGTTTAAAAGCAAAAACTGGGTTTGGCGTGCACTAAATGCCGCAGGTGTTAGCGAATCTTCTTATGGAAAGAAAGTAACCAATTTTAAACGAACCTACACCTTCGAGTGGCAAGTACGAAGAGTGCCAAGGAAAACACTAAACTCTGGCATATTATGAAACAGCAATTCCAGAGAAACGTTTCCAAAAATGCAACCAGGAAACGAATTAAAACTGAAGCCAAATAAAGCACCTGTTGTTCATCATGCAGTTTCCTATTCAAGAAATTTGTATTTTTAGAAAATAGAAAAATTCCAAAAATTATTGGTCTTTTAAATTTAAAAGAAAGAATTTATAAATGAAATGGAGGCTGTTAAATGGCTGAATATTGAAAAATATAATTTAAAAAATGTCGATAATTTCGGGAATGTGTTTTGATTTTTTTTTTTTTTAAATTATTTTTATCGTTAATATCAATTTACGACTTTTTATTTTTGGACAAATTTCAATAAATTTTTGATGCTTTGGCTTTTCGGTATTAAATTTTCAACAAATTTCATCCGAAATTAAATTTTCGAGCTCAAATTTTTTCATCATTTTCATTTTCGACATTAAATGTCGATAAAATTTCATCCGAAATTAAATTTTCGACATTAAGATTTCATCATTCTGGTTTACCGACATTAAATTTTCGACAAATTTCATTCAAAGTTTTTACATTTCGAATTTTCGACAATAAATTTTCTTATATTTTCGTATTGAGACATTAAATTTTCAACAAATTTTTTTTAAAATAAATTTTTCGACTCGAAACTTTTCATCACTTTGATTTTCGACATTAAATTTCGAAAAATACATTCGAAAAATTAAATTCCGAGACCAATTTTTCGACATTAATCTTCCATTATTTCGATTTTCGCCATTAATCTTCCATTATTTCGATTTTCGACATTAATCTTCCATTATTTCGATTTTCGCCATTAAACTTCCAACAAATTTCATCACACCATCTCCACTTTTAATTTCCACTTCACTCACCATTAACTTCACACAATTCCAACTTCCAACTAAACTCATCACACAATAACTCTTAATTTATGGTTAAATTCGTCCAAATTTAAAAAACCAATTTTAGTGGGTGTCAAATTATTAAATTCTCTTTTGATCTATTTTTTTCTCTTATTTGGATATAATTATGACTCATTTGACATCACATGAAATTCAATTCCAAGTACAAGTGTGAATAAAGTATAATTTCAGCAATTGCCAAAGCGGATGCTTCCCATTCCCCCTCTTGATTCGACTTAAGACAAGAAAGACTTAAATTAGGAAGCTTAAACGTGTAAAGTATTAGTGAAAAAATCGTTGATAAGCTTCTACCATATACCACATTTGAATATCCTGTCGACGTGATCTTTTCTTTCCCACCCTTCAATGATTTACTCGCCAACAACAGGATGGAGATGAGAGAAAGGAAGTGTACCAAGAGGTGATTTATTGTTGACTAAAATCACCATTTGGAGAGATAAGAATAAAATCGGATTTACAAAATTTTATAATAATTAAATTTGTTGTAAAGAATGATTGGGTGTTATATTTACCGGTTAAGGTTCGGTAAATTTTGTAAAGTGTTCTTTTACAAGTTAAAATATATTGTGTATTAATTTTTGCAATAAATTTGATTGTTGATAAATATTTTTTTGTAAATAAAATGTTTTTTTGTGTGTTTTTTTTGGGGGGGGTTGGTTTTTGTGAATGAATTTTAGGTATTTTAGTTCTTGTTTGTGATTTTGGTGGTGGTTTTAAGTGAGTTTTGCCTAAAGTTGAATGTCTTGGGAGTGTTTTGTGTGATTGATGAGTATTTTTAGGGTTTTTAAACCTGATTGATGGGTTTTTTGAGGATGGTTTTGGGGTTGTTTTAGCTCATTGATGGGTATTTTGGAGCTATTTCTTTCATTTTTGGGTGTTTGGAGTTGCTTTATTACATTGTTTAATGTTTTATACTTTTGATTTCACTTGTTTGTTTATTGTTTTTGAAGTATTTCTCTCACTGTTGAACTGCTTTGACTGATTTTACAATATTGTTCAATGATTTAAAGCTCTATTCTCATTTTTGAGCTGTTTTCTATCATTTTTGAACTGTGTTTTGTGTCATTTTTGGTATTTAAGGCTATTTTAGCTTACTTTTAAGCATTTTTGTTATTTTCTCACATTATGTGCATTACTTGCAGATTAACTTTCCTTATTTCTTTGCATTTTCAGTTTGTTTTACCTCATATTTTGCCATTTTCCCTCATTATTCAGTGACTTCCATCTGTTTCACTTCATTATTAAACATTTGCAGTTATTTTACATCACTTTGTATATTATTAAGCTGTTCTGTCTCTATTTCTTAATACCTAAACACATATTTTATTCTAATTACTACACATTTCAACTTCATTCTCAACTATTTTCACACTATTCACTCAATCACAAACTTTTTCATTACCATTACCACCAAATATCCCAACTTCACAAATACCAAACATCATCCCACATCACAAAAAACATCATCCCACATCACAACACCACCACATAACACCTAACTCAAATCCCCATCCACCCACCAACTTCAACCGCTTTAAAACCCACAAAACTCATCCCAACCACACTCTACTTAAAATTCCCATCACCAATCCAAAATTGCTGAAATATGCGACTAGGATGTAGCTTCTTAAACACAATCATTGTGTATACATAATAAAGATGCGACGTGACCTACTGATCATATTTTTCCCATCCCAACTTATAAAACCATAATTTCTCCACGCCTCTCAACTCGTTTTAATCCATTTGTATCCGTCTTAAATGTCAGCAGCACTCATTGATAAACTGGCTGTGATTTTAATGATTCATTCTTCAATTTTTCACCTTTATCAGCCATAAAAACTCATTATGGTGGCGCCATCTTGTGATAAACCAAATCCATATTTATAGTCCATTAAATTAGTCACACTTCATTCTAATTATGAAATTAAGCAATCAAAGTAGCAAAAAAAAATCAAAAAAATTTTTAAAAAATCACATTTTTTGTTGTCAAAGTTTGGTATTTTGCTTTAAAGTAAATAAATTTGTCTGAAAAGCAATTTACCATAACAAACACACATCCAGTTCAAGGGTTAAAACAAGTTACCATACATAATTAAACAGTGTTAAAGTAGTGCCAAAAACACTTATTCACTACCAAGAATAAATTTCTCGCTTAACATTTACAATCTACAAACCATTTCCTCTTTTCATTCATTACAAAATGAATCAAATAAGAAATTATTCACAGCTTTGTTTCCTTTTTTCACATACAATTAAAAGTTATGTAAAAAAAAAAAAAAAAAAAAAATTTAAATTTTTTAAAAACTTTTTTTGAAAAAAAAAATTTTCTATTACTCTGCCTCATAATCTGAGTCTGTCAGTGTCTGGCCATAAATTATAAAGAAAAACATTGCAGAACAATAAAAGACCCATTTATGGAAATAGAGTACTACTTGACATGTGTGTTGCCCATTTACAACAGCCTTGAGATGTTAAGCAATGGGAGTTCTAAAAGAATTTAAAAAAGGGCCTAAAAAATGAGATTCGCGCCTACCTTTTCGGTCTTCGTAGATGGATCGACGTGGGACATTTAAGGCCCAAGGCAATTCGGTTTGTGCTTTATCACACATGAAAAAGTTGTGTATGCAATATGTCTAATATGTGGGATACAAATTTTTGGTAAATAATACATGAAAATGTATTTGCTTGAGTATAAGATACACTTTTTTACCAAAAATTTGGGTGAAAAAATTTATAAACTGTATTTGAATGTATTTTTTCCCAAAATTCTATTTTATCGATTAAAGACCGGAGGCTGTCTTTCATTTGTTGAAATTTTGCTACTTTCTTTATGCAAGGGCAAGCTCTAATCAATGAAAGAAGGTAGGTCTAAATTGTATTTATTTTAGACGTAATTAGGATGTTTTTATTATATTTTTTGATCTAGTTTACTCATTTAAGACTACTTTGATAACATTATAACTATTTTAAATCTGCTTTAATGATATTATAATTAATTTGAATTTATTTTAGACATCTAAGACCTAATTTAGACCTATTTTAGACATCTAAAGTATAATTTAAACCTATTTTAGACATCTTAAACCTAGTTTCCCAATTAACAAAATGAAGCTAAAAATCAACATCAGTGTTTCCAGTGTTTTTTCCATGTTTGATGTAAATTTTGATGAAAATCAACTTTAATTCAACAATAATTCAACTCTTAAAAGTTGTATCAAAGTTGATTTAATGTTGATTCTCAGCTGAAATTATTTCAATCAAAAATTAACATTGATTCAACCAACTTTGCAACTTTAATTTACCTATTTTAGACATCTTAGACCTAATTCAGACCTGTTTCACTCATTTTAAAACTATTCGCAAATTTCAGCCACCTCCCATATTCAAAAACACAAAGCGCTAACTAATATAACAAATACATTTTCATGTGTGATAAATTGATGTTCTTGTCACAGCCTTCTTTTCCATCCCAAACTTCCTCGGTCCTGTGTCACTTTTTGCTTGAGTCTGCTTCTGAATCTGTTGAGTGTTCACATTTCTTCCAAGATGAATAGCTTCGGCTCCAAGTTGAGAATTCAAGTATCAAAGATGTAGACAGCTGTTTGGAAACAAAAATAAATGTCAATTACTTGGATAAATATGCAGTAAAGAATTTCTAGCAAGTTATCACAATGTTTTCAACACTTTTGGCATGAATCAGGTAACACCTCTTCTAAAGCAAGTTTGTTACTGCTTTTAAAAAAGGATTTATTTACATTCCTCTGGTCAAGATTTATTTAGAAAGGTAAAGTTTAAATTTGAACATGTGCCCCCTTGGGTCCGAGTGGGAGGAGGATATTTATAATGTTATTTATTTTAATTTTGCGTGTTTGTGTGTATTAATTCATATTTTCAGGTCTGGTTGTATTATTCCACGTGCGAGGAAGTGTGTGTTTATTTTTGTCTTGTTTCTGGTTCCTGTTTTTGGGGGTGTGTGGTAAAATTTAGGAATGAGTTATAAAATTATGATACAATACCGTAAAGGAGTAAGCGAGTTGAATAAACATGACATTAAATCATTTTAAAGTTTTATAATCGGATTTGGCGTTTTAAAGTGATGTGTGACGCCACCTTTTGGTGAAAAAGTTAACTTCTGAGGTATGGCAGTCAAGTACATTATTCTGTAAAATTCAGATATCAGAATGTTTGCTTGAGTTTTGATGTCATTAAACAGTAAATTTAAATTGTTTGATTGCTTTTAGTTTTCATTGATTAGTTTTACTGGGATCAATTTAGTGTTTTCTGTAGTTTCATTTCCTTTATCTTACAACTTTTGGTTTAACAATTGCTGTTCTGTAGTCTGTAAGCCAATTACCTGATATTTTTAACATTGAGCAGTATGATTAATGCAAATTATTTGATCTGGCAAGAAATTTTTTATATTTTAAATTAATTTTTTAAGTTTGAGCTAACAACTAAAGTAATTTAAGTAGTAAATACTCCAATTTTTAAGCTAATGATGAACCAGCTCTAAATATATGAAGTATTTACTCAAACTAGTTCTTTATTCTTAAGAACTTCAGCTGATTTTTTTAGCAAATACTTTGAGAATTGCATTACTTCAATATCAAGAAGTTTGATGCTTTTGCTTTATTTATTCTAATTCTTATTCTCATCCATTTAACTGAGATGACACTGTAGACTGGCAGAGCACACCAGACAAATGCTCAAAGGGCCAGTACTAAAATGGGCCTTAGGTGGGCCAATGTTCACCAAAATTTTATGGTAATTTTGTACAAAATGTGGTGAGTGCCTGAGCTTAATTCCTGTCCCTGTCTGTCTCTGGATGGCACAGATTTTAATATATTTCTCTCTTGTGCACGCATAGCTTCTCAAAAACTTTCAGTACTCAAAACAAGCATATCTCACTCATTATTATTTTTTCCTTTAGTCCATTTATCTCATTCTCAAGACAACTTGAATCAAGATTTTAAATTCTCTTGTTATTATAACTGATCATAAAAATCTAAAGCCATAGAATACGCTTCTAGGTATTTATATCTTCTGGAAAAAAATTTCCTATACTTTTTCTGTCCAGAGAATCTCGTCTGATAGATACACTCCATTGAAGGTGTAATCCACCACTTGCTGTTCATCCTGACACACGGGTTACGTCATCAGCACCATCCAACCTATATAAACCCTGTGTTCCTTAGTAAAGACATTCCAGCGTCGTGATTAGAGAACCGCAAGCGCATTGTTTAGACTTCCTGGCTAACAGAACGAGATCCACTTGATAGAGTTCCTGAACAAGTTGGCCAACTGAGTTCCATAGACGAAAATTTTGTAAAGAGAAGAAACTTGTGTTCACATCAACTGTAGTTCTAAATCCAGATCCTTAATCCAAATCCACTGGCATGAATGAGATCACATTTCCAAAATCAAAAAATGAAATCAACTTTTTATTTCAAGTTGTAAAATGAAAAAAAATTATCCAATTACTTACATATATATATTTATAAACAAAACTATATTACAATGGTCCAAATCACACAAATACTGAAAGTCTTCGTCGCAAAAATTAAACGCCAACTGGATGGAACCTCCCAGACTGACACCACCTTGCCAGATCTTCTTGTTTCTTATAACTTGCAGAACAAAATCGCAAACAAGGATCAGCTACCATTGGTTCGGACACACTGGACGCAGTAGATGTGCTTTCGCAACCGCTGATTCGTCCGTGGAATTCCTCGCGCACCTGTTTGTAACATTTAGCACCATCTTTGTCCCCGTTTGACTCGAAATCAAGTTCCAGTCTCCTTCGGAGAGCTACAGCGTCCGGCAATCTCAGATGACAGGGCTTGTGAATTCCATTCAACTCGAGTGCAGTCTGCAGGACTACCGCCCAGGCTGCAAAAGCGCGTAATCGGCTACTAAACGTTGCAGGAGAGACGACTGACGTCGCAAGACCGATGATTCGATTGTCGTTTTCGCCCCGAAAATTGGAGTAATCCCTCGTCTCTTTCGCGATGACTTCAAATTCTGTCTGAACGAACTTGAGTTGGTGTTGCTGATATTTGTCCATTTTGGCCGTGTGTTGTCGTGCGCACGATAAATTAGCTCTGAATACACTGAGTAAGTCGTATTGTAGAAGTGTGTTGTCCCTGTTTTTGTTGTATTTTTTTATAATTTCGTCGTAGATCACTGGGTTGCTCCTCTTGGTTGGTTTTTCCGTTACGTCACGTTCGAATTTTCTTTTTTCCGTAATTTGTTGGTGTTTTTCGTGAAATACGGCGCTTGGATCTGGTGATTTTTGGTGCTGATCGCACGTAATAGACGAATTCGAATAGAGACGCGTGAGATAGCTTTCTATGTCTATCGGTCTGTCCTGTTTTTCATTTTTTTCCCGTTTTTCACTTGAAGATTGTGATTTTGGTTGCAGCAAGTGTGAATCTTTATAGATTTGTTTCTTCTGGTTTGCTTTCCATTCTTGTTCTACAATGAATTCGTCTAGTAATCTCTTCCGCTCGATTTCTTCATTTTCAATCAATTCCAGCAGACTAGTTTTGGCCAACTGACGAATTTCGTTGGCGCACATATCCGTCGTTACATCTACGCCCAGAATATATGCCCATTCTCTTAAATTCCCGAGAATTTTGTCCTGCAAAACAACTTTTTGCGGAGACACAACTGACTGTGGAGACACGGGTTCGATTTTTGGCGAAATTTTTTCAAATTCCACGTGTTGTCCAAAATGCAAAGGCTTTTCCGCGAACTGTTTTTCATTTTGAAGCGTTTTCAATTCACCTTTTAGCAATCCTTGATCCTCCTTCGGCGACAACGGCGAAATAATCGAGACCACGTCCTGACCACGTGGTGTCGGCGGGTTCGCGTGGAACGCCGGTAACGGCAGATCCATTAATTCCTTTTTCACTCTTACTACAAAAAAAAAATGTTTTATTAAATGTTATTTTAACTTTTTGCAACCTGGCAGACATGTTGTGTTACCTTGTCCCGCGTGGTTAGGGTTAACTTCCGTTTGATTGCTTTCTTCGTTTTCTTTCTTTCCAAAGTGCATTTCGTTTTGTACTCGCGTGACCTGAATCTTCGGCGCATTCAGTTCGTGAAGGTTCAAATAAGTTGTTGTGGATCCTGGATCAAGTCGTATCTAAATGTATAATAATGCACCGCATGCACGAATTTGGCACCTTACCTCGGATGAAGAGACGGAGCACGTGCGCAAACGGCTGATGATGATCGTTACCTGCGCAATGTTCAATCTGTGAGTCTGGTCTGCGCATCGTGAGATGGGATTCGTGGATGGATTTTGTCTTGGTAAAACTGCGCCCTCTGTCCGCCGATCTTGATGATCCTATACGGTAATTTAATTTTGTTTACAGAAAATTAAAAAATTGAATTGTTTGGAAAACTCGAAATATGCGGGAAATGTGAAAATAAAAAAATATTAAAAAAACTAAAAGAAAAAAATAAAAATAAAAAACAATAAAAAAACTGAAAACTATGTAAGATATAATAAATTAAAATTTTAAAAACCTTATATCTGTGACCAGGGACGACATAACATTCTAAAACCGTAGTCGAATGGCGCCTATCGGCTCATTCGGACCACGATTTAGACAATATATTAATGGCAGAAATTTTTCCTTTTTTTTCTCCCTTTTTTTTGGATCTAGTTACCAATTACGGAACTCGTGGTGTGTTCCGTGTGCGCTCAGGTGGGCGCACTCGTAACCGCCATCGGCTATCTCATCTGTGCGAACTGTCTGGGGGCGGGATGGGTCTCCATCCACGAACTGCTCCAGCAGTGGTTCCGACTACATTTCCACCCGTGGTCGCGAACTCGAGGTGTTGCGTTCACGGGATGGACTTACGTCAACGGCTTCAGGCAGTGAATAGACACATTGGCGGTCCTGGGGTACTGATGTATTTTTTCTAAGAAAATATTAAATAACCGCCTATTTGGCCAGTCAGGGCATTCGACCCACAAGACATTATAAGATTAGTTGCGTTATTCCACAAATATCTGAAGTTCTCCACAAATACCTGAAGTTCTCCGTAAATGAATCTAATCTTAAGATATGCGCGAGATGGGCAATTTGGTTCAAAATCAGATGAAATTAGGACGGAACGATCCAATTTCGAACTCGATTGAATATCGGTATTAGCAGAAGTAAATGGTATTAGGTGCTCAAGATAATCCCAGTCTAATGCAAAGTAATAAATAATCTTCTTACGACTGTCATCAAATAAAAGCAATTCTTCGATATCATTTTCCTTTAAACGTGAAAGAAAATAATAAATTAATTTACCATCTCTCATGTAAGTATGGTGCAAAGTTTTTAGTTACCATCACTGGTATACATTCCGGAAGAATTGCATTTTTCTCTTCTTTTGAAACTAACGAGAATAGGAAGTCAGTTGAACTGATATTCCTAAAGGCGATTGCCATCTGTAACAGATCCAATACTCTATCAATTAATTCTGAGATATGCAATCGTTCGTCCAGAACCTTTAACCAAAAATCAACGGCAATGGTTTTCCATTTGTTGAGAACTTATTCTCTTCTCGTGTATTTTAATACAACTAAGTTGTTTCCAAATTGTAAAGATTGCAAGCAAAACATGCAGGCTATTGCGAAACGTTCTGGTAAAGGTAGTTCCTGGCAAATAATTTATTTTAAGTATTGCTTCATATTGGCGAAGACATAGCATAGAAGCACTGTTCCGCCATTGGGTTTCACCAAATACAAACATGCAGTTTGTTTACCTTCTTATTTACTAAATATACATACAAACAAATCCTGTTCCCCATTCATTACAACAAACATACCAAAAAAAAAATTTGTAAATCCTGTTATAACAAATTTTCCTGCGAAATAATTTCGTTGAATTGGGTTTTGTAAGCGTTTTGTATGCCGTTTTCATGCCATATCTATTGTACGCAATCCGAAGTGTTAATTTAATTGAAATAATTATTTAAATAAAATTAATAATTTACCGACATCAAACAATAAATATACCACTGAAATCATTTCTATCATTTCTCTGTGACAATGCAAATCATTAAGAATATTCAAACAATTTTTATTTAAAAATGAGAGAAATCGTTATGTATTGTTACAATTGTTTATTGCTAATAAAAATCGGATTTTTAATGAAAACTTTATTTCTAAATTAATACCAAGTCAATTCTAAATCCCATTTCATATCTGCTATTAGTTTTTCTACTATATCTTTATCTGCAAGTGCTAACTGTCTACAATAGCAAATAGAAACATGCAACAAAGAATCTAAGGATTTCAATAATACGCACAACGATTCGATACTAAATGGTTCACAAATGTTTAAAAATATGGATTTTACAAATTTCAGAGGATTTTTTCTCAACAAGTTATAAATCAGTTCATCAGAAAACTGATTGAAACGTACGATTGTTAAATCTTCCAATTGCAAACAGTCAGCCAATAATAGTTCGAAATCATTCGTTGTCAACTTTGAATGTGGATCGTCTATATCCAATTTCCATAAACATTTGAATGAAATACTCTTGTCAAACTTTGCTAAGTACTGAGTGCTGATCGATTGGTTTTCTGGAAAGCTTATATAAAGCACTTCCAAAGTTGGACACAGCCAAGCTAAAATTGGAATAAAGTCCGTAGGAACTGACACAGAGATTTTTCTCAAAAAATTATAATTAATGCCTTCGAGAAAACATGCAACTTTACTTGTAGATGTGCAGTAACCTAACTGAACAGAATGTAATTTTGGAAATAAAACTCTTACGGTATCTGAAATGGTGTTGCTTGTTGCATCTTGCAGATCAATCTCTATTTCTTCAATTTGATATGTTCGGTTCTGAAATCCATTGGCACGTGCTTTATCATATGTTTCAATTATTTCAATCCAAATCCAGTTAGGGTCTAATTCCTTCAAATATGGAAGTCTTTCCAAAGTATTCAAATGTCCCGAGTGAGTAACGTTTTGCGGTACGGACAGAAAGTTTAGTTTTACTGGCAAGTAATTCATTCCTTCATCCGAAATTAGATCACAATTAAACAGTGATAAGTGCTCTAGTTGGGGACAATGCATTCCAATAATCAATAAATGATGATTTGTACACTTGCTTGAAGAAAGATCCATCATCAAAATATTAGGATTGTTCATTGTAATGGCAGTGATATGATCAATGTGATCAGTGCCATGGTTGTTCTTGAGATATACTTTCCGTAGATTCTAAATTTTAAGAAATAAATTGAAAGCAGTTAATATTTAAATCGATTTTTAGACATAAAAATCTTACCTTACAATCCCTACTTATTTTCTCGATGATTTTGTCCATGGGCCAATTGAAGAAGTCTAAAGTATATATAGTTTTTGTTCTTGCATGAAGGAATAAGTCTGCAGGAAGTGGTGGTGGAATATCTCTTACTCCAAATTTTAAATGTGCAGCACTTTTATCATATAAATCGTTAATCAAAGGGAGAGCTGCGGTAAAACAGAAGTATGAATGTAAAATTAAAAATAAAAGAAAATGAAGTAAGAAAAACTTACGGAGGCGTTTAGCTGCGTATTGCAGAGTACTTAAGTGTAAATGCACACTTTCTAAACATAATTCCTTTAAACTGGATGTTGAAATCTTCTTTGGCATTAGTATTGTTGTAAAATCGTACCTTCAAATCTCCCGCAGCAGTCAAAACCGTGTGATTTAAAATGGCGGATTCTTGCTTGGTCACTGGCAGCCTGGCAGTGATATCTATAATCGTTAGTGCAAGCAAGGAAGACGCAGGACGACCGTTTGGGACTACAAATCGAACTGATCTTTATTGAAAATTCAAGTGATTATACAAATAAAATAAAAATGGTTAAATGTCACGTGAATGGTTCGTCCGACCAATCAGCATATCGTCCGAAGGTGTGGCGCGGCACCGGAAACGCCACCTTACAATTAGATATCATCATTGGTCACTGGTGAAACCGCAGATACCAGCTATTGGTAGATAGCCAAACCCGTCCAAACGACATAACCAATGATAATTGAAAATTCCATAAAATTCCACATATTTTGTTTTAATTCTCAAAAATCTTTAAAAATGTGAACTAGATTTGAAAAATCTTTATCATAAATACACTACAAAATTGTGCTAAAAATTTCATAAATTCCGAAAACTACAAAATTGTGCTAAAAATTTCATAAATTCCGAAAACGTTGTTACAATCCTAGAAAATACTTATAAATCTCTAAAAATCATTTAAAATTCCAAAAAATCCTACAGATGAAGGCCAGAAGGTTTATTCATAATATAAATTCAGTTCAAATCTCGTAAACTGAAACTGAAAAGATTTATTCATTTAGTACAAACCATAGGGCCACTAACACGCACAATCAAGGCACAAATTCGTGCCCAAATTCAAACAGACGCGCAAATTTATTCTCATGCACACAAATATCATAAAAACGCGCAAAATTACCAAAGAAAACTAAGCAATTCATTTAAATGCGCATGAATTCATTCAAACGCGTCAATACATAACACAATACGGTATTAACTTAACAACAATCATAATGTACCTAACTAAACAACATTCAAATTTCGTGCCAACAGCGTCGGAGCGCGGGAAAAGGAGATTCAGCAACGCGATAGCCGCAAAACGAAATTTAAAAAATGGACCCACAATCTAGCAATAACAGCTTGAATCCTGCTGCTCAATATGTATTTTATGCTTCGATGCACAATTCTCGCAGTTTGTATCAGTTACTACGAGCACTTCATTTCAAGATGTAAGTTTTAATTCATATATAAAACAAAAACGCTCGGGACATTGCTGATTGCTTTCTTCGTTTTCTTTCTTTCCAAAGTGCATTTCGTTTTGTACTTGCGTGACGTGAATATTCGGCGCATTCAGTTCGTGAAGGTTCAATGAAGTTGTTGTGGGTCCTGGATCAAGTCGTATCTAATGTATAATAATGCACCGCATGCACGAATTTGGCACCTTACCTCGGATGAAGAGACGGAGCACGTGCACAAACGGCTGGTCGTGATCGTTACCTGCGCAATGTTCAGTCTGTGAGTCTGAGCATCGTGAGATAGGATTCGTGGATGGATTTTGTCTTGGTAAAACTGTGCCCTCTGTCCACTATGGAATTCCAGAGTCCACCAATCTTGATGATCGTATACGGTAATTTAATTTTGTTTACAGAAAATTAAAAAATTGAATTGTTTGGAAAACGCGAAATATGCGGAAAATGTGAAAATAAATAAAATAAAAAAACTTAAAACTATGTAAGATAATAAATTAAAAAATTTAAAAGCCTTGTATCAATTAAATTTTATTTCTATTGTCACACCACTTATGAATTCCATCAAGGAGGAGGAAAATATAAAGATAATGTTTATTTTAAAAGGTTGTCAATTTTTTTCAATAATTGACCAAATTAGACATTTTATTTTCACGTTCATCTTTTTATCGCTTTTTATACCTTTTTTTTGCTGAATGTATAGATAGCTGGCCTCACCCTTAAGGTTATTTGATTTTAATATGCGAAAAACTTTGCGCCACATTTGATTTTTTTTGCTAATTCGCGAGTATTGGCTTCAAATTGAACCCGAAGTTACGAATGAGATGGAATTAAAAAATAAATGACACACTAATTTCAATTCAAATTTTCTTTATTCAATCTTTTTCATAATTATAATAAACGCAGTACGGTATTACAAATGAATAAGAAGTTACGGAAGATTGAACTCACAACAACTACAACTATATAAAACAAATCTAAATAAGTATTTTGATTTGGTTAAGCTGTTTAAACTTACTAATTTGCGCACTCGTCGTAAGTGACAGCATAACCAGTGTTCTTTTTAATCAATTTGATACCTGTCTGGTTACATCTGCAACCAAAGAAAATTAGTAATTTCAATTTTCTTGACCAAATTGTATTAGAGACTTTGCGAAAAAAAAATTGTCAAAAACATATACACGTATAGACGTATAGAAGTGTTTCTATATGTCTATGCGTCTATATGTTTAACAAAATCTACGTACATAACTTTTCTGTACGTAGGTCTGTAAATTTTAACGTACTGTTCCACACTATACACGTATGGAACAGAGCATGCGCAGACAGATTTTCAACCAAAATTTTAGTCCGCCATTTTGTCCGATGTAACAATGCCCGCAACTTTCAACAAGTTTCGGGCCATATTTGGACTATTTTATGGTCCTTCAACCAATTAAAATATTTCAAAAATGGTAATCAATTATTAGGTTAGTAAAAAAAGAAATTTTTTACAATCGAAAAATATTTTCTTTTGTCTGTACGTATTACATGTGTCATGTGGTGATTTCGCTAAGTCAACATGCATACGTACAGACGTATAAACATATGAACGTATGGATAAAATCCATGCGTTTATACGTGTATACGTTTTTAATTTTTAGAAAATTTTCGCAAAGTCTCTAATATTTGTATTTACTTGACAGTAACGCAGATTTTTTCAACGTCATCCTCATAAATTGAACAACTGCAATTACAAAGCTTATTGTAATGTAATACAAAATAGAGTTGTGGAGAAGAAAATATAGTATAATCAACAGTAAAATCCATATTAAATTAAATCTAATCTAGTTACACAGAATTGTCAATTTGTGAGTGAATTTAAAATTTTTTAAGACAAGGATTTTAAATAATTGGAATGTGGAGAGAGAAAAAAATTAACCAACCGATAAATGCGGTGATCTAGCGTAAAGAAAACGACGCAAAATGGCTAAGACGAAAGAAATGTTTAGGAAAAAACAACAACTCAACAAGTTTAATGGTTTTGATTCCAATAACATCTATTGAAACAGTCAAATTAGTATAATGTCAGTCTTTCGATGTCAATCACCCGATGATAGACATTATAGCCAAATCCAATACTTCATTCCATGTTCTAACCTAACACTGTGCTAACTAAATAAAGTACAGTATAGTCATATCTCCTTCATCTCTCCTGCAAGTGTGAAGTAATACCTTTATGGTTTTAACACTTGCAGAATATAAATGTAATTGAGCTAAAATAAACACATCTTTTTTTTACACTTAAAGGGTTTCAATGTGCACTGTAAGGTTTAAATTTGTCTATGTGTAAAATTACATCATAAAATTGATTACATCATAAAATTGTTACACCTCTTCAGTGTAATAATACACTTGCAGGATGTAAATTGTGATAGGTGTAGATTTACACACTGCAAAAAAATTCAAATTTCCATTTTGGAAATTTCATGGAAATTTCATGAAAATGTTATCGTTCCATGTTTGGAAAGTCATCTTTCCAAATTGGGAGCAACTTAATATTTCCATTAACTTTCCAAACATAATTGCATATCTATCGAAACTATATTTCCAATTTGGAAATATAGTTTCGATAGATATGCAATTATGTGGCCGCCGATTAAAAGTGGACGGCTTGCACCTCTATTTCCAAACATGAAAGTTGAGTTTCCAAATTTGAGAAATACATTTTCAAATACTGAAAGCTGAACTTTCAGAATTGTAAAATTTTATATTTCCAATCACTAAATTTATATTTCCATTCCCCAAACATTAAATAAATTTCTAATTTCTTAAATATGAAGCTTTTTCTTTTCTTTTTTTCTATTATCTTATCAGTAATTGTGAATAATTAATTATTTTATTTTATATTAAATCTGATATATTAAAGTACCATTACCTTAAAATTTTATAAAATAAGCACAATAGATTTAATTACACTAGTTTATTCCAATTAGATTAATAGACCAGAATAAAATATCTATATATAAGAATCTAATTCGGGTGGTCTGGATAGAAGGTTACAACCACACTTTTATCTCAAATTTTTAGTTTCTGAGAGTATAATTATTTACTTTCAATTACAACTAGTAATATAGGGTCAGTAAATAGAAATTAAGAACATGATTATTTTAAATCACAAATTGATGTTTGAAATACAAAGTAGGTTAGTTGTCACAACTACCGTACATTGTCAACAAGCAGTTCCCAAATCATGATTTGGAAGGATTTTACACAATCAATGCCCAAATATAGCTTATCTAGGGTAAAAAAAGAAAGCATTTATGCACCATTTATTTTTTAATGTGTATATACTACCATAATTAACACATATTCTATTTCTACTTACTACATCTCATAATTCGAATCAGGGCATTGTCGTTGAGCAAGGTAAACCGAGACAAATGCAGAAAGAAGCACAGCAATCTTAAATAAAGAAAGGTTGTGGTGCCTATTAAAAATAACATCTTCTTATGACTTACAATTACTTGACGCATTCTGATTGAGGGAATGTATTCAACAGAGGAGATTTTACTCGATACTGTGAAATGAAAAAAACAAAAAACAACAAAAACGTAAAATTCATTTGATATGAAATGGTAACTGTATTGAGTGGTAAATGTTACTTTAAACTTACTTTCAGTGTCAGAAACTGATTTGTGTCAGAAACTAAATGTACATTCAGTGCAAATAGAACTTTGCATTACTTCTTGTGCGAATATAAGTCTTTGTAGTTTAATACCACAAAGCATTTCAATCGTGATCCACCCGGATCTTTTATTATTTAATTATCTCTAGAAATTAGGCCGTAAACATTCCTATTGTTCCACATTCTTTATTTTATTCATCATTTAATTGTTTGTAACACAGACAACTGTTCTGTTGCCAGGGCAACCCCAGTGAAATCTCCAAGTGTGAGACATGATGTGAAAATCTTTTTATCTCGAAATTTGATTTTAATTAGCATTATTTGATAAATAGTAATGATATTGTATTTTTAACATTTCAGTCATTTAATAAAATGTAATTAATTACTTATATTAAACCGTTTTCATGCGTTTTTCATTTTCTTATCTTGAGAAATGCTCACCAGCGAGAAATGAGAAACACTAATCACATAAAATGACATAACTCAGAAATGAATAAAACTTTTATTTCAAGAAGTTATAAAAACAATATTTCAGAATTAAAAAGTAAACTTTTTACATCTCATGACAACGAGATTCAACACGTAAATGCTTACTACCACCCTTCTATTGAGTATAAGTTATCTTGAGTGAATGGAGAACACTCAGCCAACCCTTCTTGCTGTGTTCCTTCACTAATTTGGCAATTTCCAGAGTCAATTAGCAAATGGCTCATCAATGTCTGAGTGGCTGGACGTGCTATAGCCGAGCTCCTACTGTGAGCGTAAAACTCATCTCGCACTCGCTTGTAACATTTTGCACCACCTTCGTCACCACTGACGAGTTAGATCCAATTCCAATTTGTGGCGAAGAACCTCGAAATCCGGGTGTGGGAGATCCTCCGGGTTGATAACTCCGTTTAATAACTCGAACGCAGTCTGCAAAGTGACCGCCCACGCTGCAAAAGCACGCAATCGGGTGAAAAACGTGCCAGGAGAGAGGATTGATGTTGCCAAATCAATCATTCTGTTATTATAATTGGACCAATTACAATTATTTCTTATCTCAATCATGGTGATTTCCAATTCTTTCTGCACGAATTGCAACTGGGATTCCTGATATTTGTCCAGTTTGGCGATTCGTTGCTTTGCAAAGGTCAAATCGGCTCTAAATGGATCGTGCAATTCGAATTGTGGATGCTGATTGTCTCTGTTTTTGTTGTCACAAAACACTGGGTTACTTTGATTACTTGATGTTTCTGGTAGTACTTGTTCAGTTTTTATTTTTCTTGCGTTTCGTGGTCGCCATCTTTTTGATTTTGCGTTCGGATTCGTCGATTTCTCTGGTAGCTCTTGTTCAGTTCTTCTTTTTCTTGCGATCCATTTTCGCCTTTTCCTTGATTTTGCGTTCGGATTCTTCGATTTTTCTGGCAGCTGTTGTTCAGTTCTTCTTTTTCTTGCGATCCATTCTCGCCGTTTCCTTGATTTTGCGTTCTGATTCGTCGATTTTTCACACTGCTTGTCAGCAAAATATTTTGTATTACGGTTACGCTTGTGGTTGCGTTTGCGTGGGAAATTGTTTTGTGTTTTATTCACTTTTTCCTGATCACCGCCATTTTCGTTCCAGTTTCCACTTGAAAATTGCGATGTTTGTTCCGGCACGTGTGAAGCCAAGTCTTCATGTATTAAACTCTTCTGGTTTTTTATCCATTCCTGTCCCTTGACGAATTCGTCCTTTAATCTCTTCCTTTCGCTCCCTTCGTTTTCCATTAGTTCTAACAGCTTCGTTTTAGCCAACTGACGAATATCATTTTCAGCCATGTCGGGCGGAATTTCCACGCCAAGAAATTGTGCCCATTCTCTTAAATTTGCGATAATTTTGTCCTTAGAAGAAACGTGTTGCTCTGATTGCAAAGGCGTTTCCCCGAACTGATTTACGTTCTCGAGCAAATTTGGCGGCGTATCTTGATCACGTGATGCCATCGAAACTGCATGAAAGTTTGGTACCGGCAGTTCTATGAATTCCTTTTTCACAACTATGACAAAAAAGTGTTATACAAACGTTATTTTAATTTAAGATTTAAAATCTAACCTGCGTGATACATTAGTTGTTTGCATTGTCCGGAATTATCGTCTGTCCGATCGCTTTCTTCACTTTCATTCTTTCCAAACAGCATTTTGTTCGCGTGTGACTTGAAAATCTTGGACTTAGGTAAGCGTTTCAAGGTTCAATGACGTTGTAAATCCTTTGCGTTTAAATGTGAAAGAGAAAAATGCACCTTTTATCTATAGTCTACGAATTTGGATGCTAAGTCTTATGCTGAGCAGTAGAAATGTGCTGACTTGCGCAATGTGTATATTAATGCCGTCTGCGCATGTAATGGATTTAGCCATGGCTTTGCGCCTAGCCGGGGGTCTCAGCGGGGGCTTTGTGTCGGCCAAATCGGCAGGTTTTGTCCGACACAAAGCCGACACAAGGGGGCCGACATTCGGTGAAATCCTGTACAGGCTAGGATTTCCGATTTCAAATCCTTTGATATCCACGAAATCCAGAAATCCACTGAAATCCAATAAAATTTTTTGAAATCCCCATAAAAATCCATTATTTCCAATTATGTTAACAGATTTTTTTACTTTTAATTATAATAATTTACTCGAAAATTCTGTCAATCAGTTGATTAATTTTAGAATCAATCACAATTCTGCTTGGATTCCTTCGAAATAAGTTTAAACTGATTTCTAATGAAATTAAGTGAGAAAATCAAACATTATTTAATTTAATTTTGTTTATTTTAATTTTGTGTATATGTAAGTATATGTATATCTTGAAAATTTGATTGAATTTCTATTTAATGATGGATTAAATGAAGTTTGTCTGTTCTAATTTTATTATTATTATTATTAGAAATCACTGGTTTTGTTCGTTTGATTTTCCTTTTATCGCAATTCTGTGTTTTCGTAAAAAATGGCGTTTCTATGTTGTGATTTTCGATAATTAACTCTGAAGAGCAAAATTTGAAATTGGACCGATTTGAGATGTGAATCTGATTTAGCGTCTTTTCCCTTTTGTTTTCTTCTTTCCATTTTACACTCGAAAAACGTGAATTTCGTTCCGACCTATGAATTTGACTGACCTTGATAAATTCGTCCATTAATCTTCCCCTTTCGAGCTCTTCATATTCGGTCAGTTCTCTCATCTCAGTTTTAGCCAAGTGACGAATATCATCGGCGGACATATCGAGCGTAATCTCCAGGTTAAGATAATTCGCCCATTCTCTTAAATTTTCTTGTCCGGATGAACTTCATTTTGAGACAGGACATTTTCGATTTGTGAGCCGGAATTTCCTGAGGTTTCACGTGTTTTCCTAATACCACCGTCGCATAAAATCTTCGAACAAAAACGAATTAATTTAATGGTAAATCAAATTCGGTTAAAAACAAAAATCAATTTGACTCTATGACGTCGTCATTTTCACAATTTTGTTCGTCCGGACAAGAAAATTTAAGAGAATGGGCGAATTATTTTGGTCTGGAAATTACGTACGCTCGAAATGTCCGCCGATGATATTCGTCACTTGGCTAAAACTGAAGTGAAAGAACTAATTGAAAGTGAAGAGCTCGAAATGAGAAGATTAATGGACGAATTCATTAAGGGACAAGAATGGACGTAAAACCTGAAAGATTTAAATTACAGATGCGTTTAGATGTTTCTCGGCATAATAATCGCTGTGTTCTGAATCGTTTGGTCGCACAGCATCGAAATGGACGCTAACTAACAGCGCAAGACGGATGATCTGCCACCAGCCTATAGATCTTATATAGGGCAATTGAGCCGGGGGTCAGTCATATCTCATATCACGTGAAATTATTGACGTCGCGTTAAGAAATCTTGCAGTGGAGAAATTAAATCCTATTCATTCTCTTATAGTTACAGTATTATATCAGATATAATACTGTAACTATAAATTGAACTGTTACTGTTACTACTATATATATGTAGTAATATATGTTTCTCATTTACCGTAATAAAATTCGAAATAAAAAAAAAATGCAACTAGCTCCCTTAATTTTGAATCATTGTACACATTTTTTATCAACTGCATAATTAATTTAAAATTACACCATATCCAGCTTAAGATACATAGAAATGACCATTAAAGATAAGCAAATCTACAATAGTGGAAATTTTATAAAAATAGACATTATAATCGTTTATGCGTGACATTTACAGCACGACTTAATTTCCAATAGATTGTTATAAATCAAAATAATTAACAAATATCACTTTTATTTCAAATATTTATGTACTTCATAAAATATAATAATTGTCCCTCAATTTCTGATGGCAAATGTATAATAAGTTCACTGGCACTATAAGCTCCATCCACCTTCAGGAGACACCACATCATCCACAGATGTTTACTAGATATCACCTCTCTTTAGACTCGATCTTACTTTCCATAATCTTTCGAATCACCGCAACGTCCGGAAATCTAAATTTCCATGGTCTTAGAATTCCTCTCTTCTCAAATGCATTGTGCAAAGCAATTGTCCAAGTTGCAAAAGCATGTACTCGATTTGAAATTGCTGAAGGGGAAACGATTAACTCCGCAAGATCATTAAGCCTTTTGTTATAAGCCCAGAATTTAAAATTACCAGTCATTTCTTCCGCAATGATTTCCAATTGATTTTGTACATATTGAAATTGCTGATTGTTGTTCTCCAATTTGTTACTATGTTGCCGTGCAAATGACAAATTTGTTTTGAATTTACCTAACAAAATGTGTTGTATTTGCAAATTGTCTCTATCACTGTTGTAGAGTCTCATAATTTCGTTACAACTTCTTGGTGTTTTTGGATTAATTGAGTTTTTAGTTAAATCTTCTTCAGTTTTTCTTTTTTTTGTTATTTGTTTTTCTTGTGGTATGTCGCTTGTTTGTGGCGGTTTTCGGTTGCTATTACTCATTGTAGCTGGATGTTGAATAGTGACATTTTGACTTTTCTTCATTTCTTCCTGTTTTATGTCTAATCCGTTGCATTTTCTATTAGAATGCTCAGATTTTTGTTCCGGCACTTGTGAATCGAAGTCTTTGCGTATTAAGTTGTTATGCTTTTTCCTCCGTTCTCTTTCCTTGTCGAATTCCTCCATTAATTTCTTTCTGCGGGCCTCTTCGTTTCCCAATTGTTCTTTCAAACGATTTATATTCAGTCGACGAATATCGTTAGCGCACATTTCCGGCGTCACTACCACGCCGAGATGTTTCGCCCATCCTCTTAAATTTTCGAGAACTTTATCTGACGAAACAACTTTTTCCACTTTCACCTTTTCCTCTGATGACTTTTTATCGAACTGGTTTTTGCTGTCGGCCGAATTTGATTCGACTTTGACCCATCTTTGTTCCACTTCGGGCGATAAAGACGAAATCTGTGTCTCGGAATCGTGGCCTTTTGGTAATTGAAAGTTCGTGTCCTGATATTCTTGTTCCACTGTTATTTCAGTGGATTGTCCGGCATGGCTAGAATAATCCGAACAGCCAGTTTCTTTACTTTCTTTCTTTTCAAAGGGCATTTTGTTCGAACGTTTGAAATAGTGTTTTCAGTGAAAACTTGCGTTTACTGTATCTATTCTCGTCTAAGTATCTTGGACCAAACAGATGTGAAAATGAAATGTACTAAATTTATCTTATATACTGCAAGAAATGTGCCCGCATGTGCACGTGACTTTCGCACTAACGCCAATGTAATAGACACTCCTATGAATTCCTCTCCACAAGTATTTTCACTTTAGTTTTCTTTAATCTCAACTACATGTGTCATTTGCAAGCGTTACCATTGTACTAGAAAATAAGTGATGTAAATTAAAAGAGAAGAAAGTACATTTTGTAAGGCATACTATTGGGGGTGTTGAAATGAAGTCGTAGTTGTGACTTGTGAAACCAAACCTTGAAATTAAGACTAAATGTTTTAATTACTGCATTTGAAGTCAATTTGAGAAAATTGTCGTAGCAAGCGATGGTAGTCAATGGAAAATAAAAAATTGTTTTTCCTTATTGATGTCAGACATCTGTTGTTAGTTTTAAGCTTAAAGAATGCACATTACAATTTGAGAAAAAATACAGAAAAAAATTTTTTTTTTAAATCACTGTGCAAGAATTGTAGTACTTAGCAATTTTACAATTAGAAATTAAATCAGCAATATCAACTTACACACACTGTGCCAGTAGACTGTTGTGGTTAGTGTTCCCACTTCTGGTACTAAGAGTTGCAGGGTCAAATCTGACTGATGTTAAATAAAACATTGCCAGCTGAATAAGTTGGAATTATTGATTTTGTGATAAATATGTTCTGTAGTTTATTTGTATTTATTTTTTAATATTTTGTTTCTGTTTTTTTTTTGCCATTATAATAACTTTTGTGTATAAGTCTTTATTAATTATTACCATGATTTGTTTAAATATGATAAATGTCACTTTAGATGGGTTTGAAAATCTCTTAAAACACAGATTTACACTTAAAACTGCTTCAATTTTTAAAGGCGCTCGAACTTCATCACTGCAATGTTTATTCATTTATTTTATTTGAATTTTATCTTTTATAGGTCAAAACCTTGAAAACTAATTAAAAAAATTAGATTAAACAAATTAAATCAAATAATTGACTGAGCTCTACAATTTTTACATTGGAAATTGATCTCTATTTCTCTTCAAAAATTATTGTTTTATATCTTCACTTAATTTCATCAGAAGTCATTTTCCCTACAAATGTACAACCAAGTGTTTTTCATATTTAATAAAAAATTAACTCGGAAATTTCGGTCTATCCATTAATATCAAAATCATTGTCATCAAAACTGCAAGGATTTAACAGTTTCAGCAACTTTCATCCATCTCATGCAAAGTAAAATAGTAAACAAAAAATATCATTTCAAAAAAAGTGAATTATTTAATTGAAATTAGACTTGCCAATGAGATGAAGTCATCATCATCATGAAGTCAAAGAATTATACAGCCTCTCAGCACCGACAGTGCGACAGCTGTTCTACGTCATAATGGAATTCTCCTTTCCAGGAAGTCCAATTCTACATCACGGCGGGATTCACTTAGAATGATAAATCGGAAGCGCTCAAAGCGAGATGAAATAATATAACAATTACGCCATTGTAAACTTAGTCATCATTCACATCCAATTGCTTTTTTTTAGTCCGAAAAATCACCGGCCTTCGCGAGATTTGAACCTGGAACCCGTGGGCCCAGAGGTGAGCGTGCTAACCACTGGTCTACCGGCGCCCACCAAAGAAGGAAACATGTTTTTATGTAAATATGAAATGTACAATCAATTACGTAATGATACTTGCAAACACTTGGCATAAAACTAAATTTCAAATCAATTGACTAAAATCAATTTACCCCAGAATCAGGTCTTTTGACCCACCAAAAGCTATGGATAAGAAATATGCCATTGGAATTGACAAGATAGTGAAGGAGTTGGACTG
>JAQIXT010000445.1:0-35491 GCA_034700445.1 Stenotaenia linearis
GGAGTAATTAATTGTAATAAATAATATACTACGAGTTGATTGTATATGAAGTTATTAAAATTTTAATTATATGTAAAATTTACTTACATTATAGTTTCATTTTTTTAAGTTTTCAACAATATCATGTGAATTTAAACGAAATTTTAACATTTTTAACAAAAACTTCTATATTTTATTTAATTTATAATTAGATTAGTTTACCAGTTTTGATTTTCAAGTAAAAAGATTTTTAAAAAACAACCAAATAAATATTAAATTCATACTTTATTTACAATTTTCATTCATAAACTCAATCAAATCCCATAATTTATAAACTTAACATTTCATTACCTAACCATGAAATATTTAATTACTGTATTCTATCCCTGTATCAGGACCGATCTGAACGGTAATCCCATTTAACTCTTTCGTTACGCACACCTGACAGCCCAAACGGGATCTAAATAACAAATAAAATTCAAAAACATCACAAAATGTAATTTCACAACACAAAATAAAATTTACGTTTTCGTAATATTGTCAGATCTACTCAGCAAATCGTCTTCTTCCGGATGAATTTTATCCTTTACGAGGTTATAAGCTTTTTCGGACAAAACAACGTGACAGGTGGTACACGACAATCCTCCATCGCATTCACCTAATCAAAAAATAAAATAAAATAAACTTATAAACGATTATTAATTGGAATTTCATTTATATACCGTATCCATCAATTTCAACCGGAGCGTCTTTGGATAAATCGAGTAAAGTTGAACCTTCAGGTCCACTCGTTGTACACAAATGTTTTCCTTCTGGATCCAGGAATGTGACCGAAACACTAAAATTTATAGATAACAAACTCTGACATCATCAAAATAAAAATGAACTGATAAGGATAACGATAAAATCAAGATAAAATCAAAGAAAAGAATAAAAATCGTCAAATTTTATTTCAAGGGGTTTAAAAACAGAACACCACACAAAAAAATTAAAAGAAATACGTAACACGGCTTACACGTGACAAATTCACTATAACGAGTGCCATTTACATAATTGTATGAAATGAGCTCCAGAAGTGAGATTAGGTATCCCTTACGTGTTTTTTTCCTTCAACTGTAGAACTGACGATGTCATTACTCTGTGTGATTGATTTAAAAGTATTTTTACGCTTTTAGAAAGCGTCGTTGAATGTCTCGATAACATTTGTCGCTGAGCATAAACGCATAAACGAAGAGCTGATTTCGTCAACATGATCACCATTACCGTTAATCGTACTCTCGTACCAGGATATCTCACTAAATATTAAATAAGGGCAAGTAGGTAGAGTCCTCTGGTGAGACTTCATGAAACTTATTTCTTTTAATTTGGCATTTAAAGTTAAATTCGAAAATAAATTAATGTATTGAGTTGTGAATGGAAAATTTGTATTTAAATAATAAATTATTGATTCAAAAGTGTACTTTTTGATTTTATTTTGCTAATTTAACCAAGATTTAACTTAGAAAAGAGTGAATAAAAGTTTTATTGTTTTGCGCATGCGCCCTTGGCCCATTTAAGCCTTTAAATCCAGTTTGAATAGCATCAGGTACAGGTGAGAGTCAGATGCAACTAAGAGGTTCAAACCCGAGCAGGTATGAAAAGTAAATTGTATACTATTAAAAGTAAGAATTTAAAGCACAACTAACCATGCAATTAGCTTTTAACCCTTTTAAAACTCTACCCCGAAACAAAACAAAACTAAAAAACGAAAAAAAACAATAACTTTTTTTCTCTCTTACAATTCAAACTTTACTTCCTTTCCTTTCCTTTTTCCTTTGAAAATAAAAAAAAAAGACTAAACATAACAAAACCACCAATTTCCGCATAACTTTCAACAGATTATACAAAAGATACACAAAATAAACCGTATATTTTATTTATTATAGCATCAACATTGCATTATACCCTACAAAAGTATGATAATTTGAGGTCAGTGTTCTTATTTGTCTATTTCCTTTGACAATTAAAGAATAGGAAAACGGAAGAAAAACAATTTCTCGTGTGTTTATTTTTTTAGACCAAAATTGAACTTCTATAAAAAAAAAAAAAATTAGTTCATTGTGGCGTTTTCTCATTTCCATTAAGGCCAAACAAGAATATAAAGTTGTTTGTACAGAAAAGCACAATGAGTCTTTCACTATTCAAATCACCTTGAGATTTGACTCAACCGCGAGAAACTGCGTGTTCCTGAACCTTGACTGACGTCACACTTGGCAATGTCAATTCAAGGCTGAGCACGAGCTCATTTTTTTCAAACAGGTGGCTTAAAACTAGGATCAACTTTTTTTTCTCTCTCAAATTTTCATTTCTTCTTCATATTTTATAGCCGGTACTCTTCCAACCCTTTCATGGGCAACCGATCGAGTTCCAACTACACATGTGAGTTAATTTTACGATTTCCTTTATAATTTTGTAACAATTGCAAACATCTGTGGATGTATTATGTAAACTGAATGATTTATGAGTAATCCGCCTTTTTTAGGTTTGATAAGTTGTATTTAAGGGCATGGAATCTTGAATATCAACAATATCACGATAAGATTTAATCAAAAATTTATTAAAAACATAGCATTTAATCTCGAATCACGATTAAAGCACGGGCTAAATTCCTGCACAAATTAAATACCAAAGTGTGTTGCAGTGCTGCTTTAAATTTAATCAAAAACGTTTATGTAATGTAATTTCACTTAAAGCAGCAAAGAAATTTGGGCCACCTGTTTTTTTAAATTGGTGTTCGTTAGTGCGTGAAATAAAGTAAATCATTTTACAATAAATTACAACTGAAGCGTGAAATATTTAATATTTTTTCGTGTTTTTGAAACCAATTAGCAGCCGACAGCGCGTTTTCAACTGTGTCTACTCGCGGCGATGTCAAATCTGACAGCTACAGATATCTAAGGACGACGTACGACAGAAGAAACGACAAAAATAAAGAAAAAGTCTACGAAACCGGAGTGGTAAACAAATATTAAAAATTTCAGTTTTAAAAAAAAGTTAATTGACTCGTCCTCGCATTGCAGGCAGTTTTAAATCACTGTTTTGATGACATTGAGAAATTCTGCACAAGGTTACAACAAGTGGCTAATGCTGCTAATGAATTACAAATACGGCGCCGAAACAGCCAAGAAAAAAGAAAACATAAAAATGTCGATTTGGCATTTCTCGCATTACGAGCGACTCCTCCTTCAGAAGCAGAATTCATCGACATTTTCCAAAAACTCAAACTCGCAGTTAACTTAATAGTAAGTACGAATAATCTAGTCTTAACCCCTTTTTTAACATCGCGATTTTGAAATTTTTTTAAAGGCCAAATTAAAGTACAGACTTCGTGACCCAAATGCTCATCATCTCATTCAGTATTTATTAACTCCCTTCATACTCCTCGCGAAAGTGAGCAAGGATAAATATTACAGTACAACGATGTCGAGTAGAGCCGTATCACCACTTCTCACGACTGACGCTATTCAGATACTCAAGCAATGCCTCACCGAACCGGAATTCGACCTTTGGTGTTCGATGGGCTTATCGTGGACGGCAACAAAGTAAGTTGGCTTCCCGGTCGTGCACTGCGCATCGCGCACCGGGCAAAGATCAAGGAGTTCAGGGGTTATAATGATGTTGTCAGGAATCCGGTAAACGGATGAGAAATAATGAACTTTTTTGGTTCATTAGTTCATGGAACTGGGAAAAGTGAAAGTTGAAACTAAATTTTCTAACCTTAATTTTAATGTTTCCTTAGAGAGGAATGGCCAGGATACGTGGCACCATTTTACCCTATTTTTTATAACGGCTGGGCACCTGACTTTCCTAATATATTCACCTCGACACCTGTTGCACCCATTCGGCGCCGGAAGGAAATCGCCGATTCATTGTAAATTTGTAAAAAAAATAAATAATAACGCGTTTAATTTCTTTCACAACACTGATTTATTATCATATTTAACATTTTTTTTTTCAAAAAAAAATTATAAATTGTGACTAGGACCTGATAATGTCGTGCGCGATGCACAATAAATGCACCCTTTGTATATATTTTATGAGTTATAATGTCTTGTACACAGTGTAGAAAAAAATGTCCGTAATAACAATTTAAATTAAACAAGTTATATTGTTTTAGTAATTCAAAACTGTCTTTTTAACCTTTTTACTTTCAAACCAACACTGATTAACTAAAATATATATTATTTCACAACAAAATTTTCAAAATTGAGAATCATTTGTAAATTGTAATAAATACTTTGTGTTGTTCTTTATAAAAAAAAATCATCTTCCGAAATTTTCAGCATCTTCCACAGTTTGAGGTAAGTTTTTCTTAAGTGTTTCAGGTTGAGTCATAGCCGCAACTCCACCGACTAGAGACGAAACTCCAAACACGATGTAAGGCAACGATTCCGCCACTTTAGTCTGAAGAAAAAATATAAAAAAATTAATTTTTGAGTTAATTTAATTCGATTTAAACTGCAAAACTCACAAAAAGTTGCATTTGTGGTGCAATCGTTGAGGCGAGTGTACCAACAAATCCGCACAAACCGAGACCACTGTTTCGCAGGACCGTCGGAAATAATTCAGCAGAAAATAAATACAACACCGAATTCCCAATTGTACTACCAAATTTCCCAATTAAAGTGAGAACCAACAGCAACCAACTATAATCTAAACACCAAAAATTAATATCAGATTAAAAATTAGTTGTAAATTAAACAAACCTGGTCTGTCCGGTACGAATTGAATAGATATAAGTGCAATACCAGTCAAGATGAACGACAGACAAAGCGTAATTCGCCGTCCCATGTACTTAAAATCCATCATAAAAATGCTCAACACGTTTGCGGGAACTTCTACTAACCCGCTGAGAAAAAAACTAAGATACGCATTATGAATTGCAACTGAGGTCGAGCCTAAAGTGACTCCGGTGTACACCAAAACGTTCAAAAACCTAAATTAAAAAAAAATTAAAATTAAAATCAATTTTAAAAAAATCAAAGATCTAATCATACCAGCACAACATTAATAAAATTGTTCTCCATCTTAAACGTGGAGTTCGGAATAAATCGAGAGCAGTGTAAGAATTTTTAGCCACGACGCATAAGCGCTCTGTGTCCATATCGCTCTGTGTCATGTCCAGCGGTTTCGGCTGCAAAAATATAAATTTATAACGTTTAATTACAAAAATAATATATAATTTAATATTTAATTACTTTATCAGACTGCACGGTGCCGTATTGCACCGTTTCATCGTTAATAAAAGAACTTTTGTTCCATTTGATCATTTTTTTTATCACGCTGTCGGCTTCTTCGGTTCTTCCTTTTGCGATCAACCATCTGCTGGATTCGGGCAGAATCCTAACAAACCAAAAATATTAATTTCATTATAAATAAAGGATTAAGAAAAACGTACCAGTAAAAAATAAGAAAAAATGCAGCAGGAACAGCCGTCACCAACTGCAAGATGCGCCAGTTTGTGACGAGATAAGCGATTCCGGCCAAAATCATTTCTCCACTGGAGTAAGTTAATTGAATTATCTGAGAAGCAAACACTCTTTTATCCGGTCCGATAAATTCCATCGCTAAATGAAAGAAATTACAGTTATTTTATACAGAATCGAACAGTTTGATTGATAATAAAAATACCTAAAACATAACCAACGTAGTAAAGTGAAGTTTCCATCGCTTCAATACAAAATCTAAAGATCATAAAAACGTAAATGGACGGTGAAAGTGCAGATCCAACACCAAAAACAGCCAAAAATCCGAGACAAAAGAGAACAGCGACTTTACGTCCATATCTAAAAAATAAAATAAATCCTTAATAAATAATTATACATAAATTACAACTCATTACCTATCAGCTATTGTTCCCATAAGTAAATTACCAACAAATCCTCCAGCTAAATTAATAGATCCAGCCAGCGGAACTAAAGTTTCCTTGCCGCCACAATACAAATTCCACTGAGGAAAAAACCAAACGTCATCAAAATCGAGTCATGCAACCAACAAATAATACATTTACCTCCGTAACAATCGTAGAAGAGAATTCGGAATTGTCGAACTTATACTTCGAACACGTAGTCGTCTTTTCAGAGTGTGATACGGGTGGACAAACGTCGGAATCATTAAAAACAAAACGAAAACACCCGCTTGCTTCAGACACTCCATCTTTTGTTTCGAACGGAATCGTGGCGTTCAGCCACGGTTCATAGTAGGACGATGTCGAATTATCACAGTTATCGATCCAGCACCTGAAACATTATTAATAAATGTAATTAGACATTGCAGCTGTTTAAAGTTTATCAAACTAAACCTGTGTGGTGGTGTGTAGCCGATAAATGCATGTAGAAAGCACTGCCAAGCCGAAATGAAGCACGGAATTGTAATCAAAGCCACAACAAATTTCTGAAATCGGCCAAATTGCCCCACATTCTTCAAAATATCGTCGTAATCCATGCCAGCATGGATCAATATACATTAACACATGTACTTTCTTGGTTTCGCACTACTACTACTACCGTGCACCAGTGGCTCAGCTGGTGTGATGACTATGACTAATTTAAATATCGATAATTATTTACGTAAACGAGTATCGATATTTAAATTAGTCAAAGGAAGTGATTTATTGTAATCGATACGTTAGTCGATTCGAAATTAAATAACCTCATTTTGCTGTATAGTATTAAGAAATAAAAATTTATGTGCACAAATTGAATGTGGAGAAAACTTATGTATTCTAATTGGAGGAATTATGCAATTCAATAAATGACACGTGTTTATAGATGCTTTTAATTAAAATGATTTATTAAACTTAAGTAATCAATGTGAAATAAATATTTTTTATTAATAAATTAAAGGTTAAATTGATAAATATTATTCCGGCCGATAATTAAGATAATTTACGTAATCAAGAATAGATTTTCGACATATCAGGGAAGTGTCAGACAACTTGTTGGACATAGTTCACTCGTTTCTATCCTCTCATACTAATTACATGCACGTCAGGTAAACTGATAGTTTTTTTCTTTGTTTTATCTGAAATAAATATCAATTTAATTACAATTAATGAAATTATAATCTAAATTTAAAATGTTACCAAACTCATTTGCATCATCTATTGTTTCTGGTAACACTTTTCCTAAAGTTTCTGGTAAAGTAAACACTAATCCTCCAGCAATTACGATTGCAATACCAAAAACGAGTAGAGGTAGTTGAGGATCATAATCACTCTTAAAAAAAAATTATGAATACAATTTTACTTGTAAAATATTTATCTAAAAAATACCAAAGATGAAACATAAGGCGCAATTATAGCACCCAAATTAGCGAAAAACGAACTCATTCCAAGTCCACTGTTTCTCAAACACGTTGGGAAAATTTCAGCTGTGAATACAACAATAGCACCATACGACGCTACAAGACCAAATTTGGCCACCAAAACAAATGCAATTGTCAAATAATATTTATCTGAAAAACAAAACATAAATTTAATCAGTTATCCACTTATTACTCTTTTTTTAATTAACCTACAGTCAGCTTTAGGTATAAACGCAGTTGCCAAGCAAAAGAATCCACCAATAACCAAGAGAACTGACATTGGAATTCTTCTCCCCGATCGATCCAGTATAAATAGACAGAAAATTAAAGCTGGCAGCTCAATTAAACTGGCCAAAATGAAATTTAGGAAAATATTCCCTCCTAAATTGACTGTGTTCATTGAAATTCCATAGAAACCGAACACAATAAGACCCCACATGGCAAATAAACTCATAGTTTTTCTTCTCAAAACTCGATTTGTGAAAAATTGTGTAATAGATGATGATACTTTATTGCTTTCATCTGTCTAAAGAAATAAATTGATAAATTAAGTAATAAAATAATAATACTAAGCCTTTATAAGCTTACTTTATCTTCTTTTGTGTACTTCAGAATCTTATCAGGCACTGACACGCCATTTGTTACAGCCATTCTGGAGATTACGTCAATTGCTTCATCGTGTTTCTTATGAAGAATAAGCCATCTAACTGATTCTGGGAGAACCCTAGATTAGTGAAAGTCGTTTATTACTCGATGTGGTAATGGGACGTGAAATTACATCACTCACCAGATAAAAAGTAGAAAAAATAAACTTGGAAGTGCTAAATAAAAATGAAGATATCTCCAATTTGGAATTAAATAAGACATTCCGCCTAGTGCAACTGAGCCTAAACAGAAGCCAATGGACATTCCAATGCCACAAAACACTCTTTTAGATTGTCCAACAAATTCTAAAGCTGTAAAAATAGTTTTTTAACAAAAATAATTTAAAAATTTGATTTTTTTTTTAACCTAAAATAGTTGCAATATCATAAAACCCAACATCAACGACAGCTTGTAGAAACCGCATTACAAGAAACATGGGGTAATTAATGGAAAATGGGATGGTGAAGCAAATAATTACATTGAGTACAGCTGCATTTGTTAAAGAAAATCTACGGCCATATCTAATAACAAAAATCAAATTTAAAAATCAAGATATTCAAATTTTACCTCATTTTAATTACATATCAGAAAATTGACCGAAAAGTATCGAACCAACAGTCAAACCAACCATCCACGTAGAAACAGCAAGAGTATTAAGCCAACTTCGATCACAAACCAAATCCCACTTTAAAAAAAAAAAAAAACAAATCAAATCACTTCACTTCACTGCCCAATTCCAAGCCTTGCAGAGAAGCAACAAACTTACCTCTGACACGACCGTAGACTGAAACGTCGTTTGATCATAAATCCATTTTCCACATTTAAAATCATCACTAAAATTCCTAAAACTTGCCAAACAGTCTGCATTAAAATCACTTAAATACGAACATTGGACATCTAAATCAGTCTGATTAAAATTAATAAACCATTCAGCATTATATATACTTTCATTACTATCACATTCGTCAACAAAACACCTGAAAAAGTAACAAAATTCAACAAAATTCAAATTAAAACTCAATTATTCACTCACCTGAACTCAGGTACAACAGAATTAAACACAAACGACATCATATTTGAACCTAAATGCATCGTAGACAAAAACATTAAAGCGTAGAGTAATTTTTGGTATTTGCCAAATTCTCCTAAATGTTCCAAAACGAGATCAAAATCCATTTTACTTCAACTGAATCAGTTTGTAACTGAGACTGGCAAACGAGTGCTGCAGAACAAGATCTTTTATGTGATGATATGAGTTTTTTAATCCACTATAAGTAACGTGAACCGAGTGTGGAAAATCTATGACGTCGGTTTTATTATTTCATTTAAGCTTAAGTAATAAAAACAGTTTTTATTCGTGAAAATATAATTATATAAAATAATGTAATCGTATAATTAATTTATGATTAAGAACAGTTTGTGCTGTCATAATGGTTTAAAAAGTTTAGAAAAATAATCGAAATAAAAATTAAGTTCATTTAAGTAACAATTAATATACAAAAATTAAAATACCATTAAATTCCATTATCTGATATTAACGCTTCTAATTCTTCTTTTTCGTCTTTTTTGGATCTCTTCTTTTTCCTGTTTGAATAAATTGAAATGGTAAAGATTGGGGTATTATTAAATGTATTTTAAAATTCTAAAAGCAGATAAATAGAATTTTTTAGTGCGCGTTAAATTTACTCGGAAAAGTGTTAGAATAAAGGGTCTCATAAGAGCTTCGACTCCACTCGCCTGCCGAAATTTTCTGCATCTTCGACTGTTTCTGGTAATTTTTGGTTTAAAGTTTCAGGTAAAAACATGGCGAATAAACCAGCGACAACAGAAGATGATCCGAATATTAACAATGGCACTGCCCGGCCATAAACAGACTAAAAAAAATTAAAAATTGAAAAAAAATTCACAAAAAAACTTCGTTTTGACTTACTAATGACGCAATGTAAGGTGCAAGTACACCTCCAATGTGTGCAAAAGTAGAGCTTAGGCCTATTCCATTATTCCGTAGTACGGTCGGAAATAATTCAATGGAAAATACATAAATAATAGCAAACGCAGCAGCACAGCCAAATTTCCCGACTAGAGAGAGACCAATCGACACCCACTGATATTCTAAAAGATGAAATAAAGTTAGAAGTAAATTTTCCAAAATTTTTCAATAAAATAGTACCTTTCTCATTAGGTACCAACGCAGTAGACATACTACACAGTCCACCAATCACCATACAACCGACCAATGGCACTTTCCTGCCCAATCGATTCATAACAAGTTGACAGAAAATATATGCAGGAATCTCGATCACACTTGTCAATATAAAATCTAAGTAAACATCACCCTGTAAGTTAGTGGCATTCATGGAAATTCCATAGTAACCAATTGTATTCATAAACCTTAAAAAATTCATAAGTTAAAAACCTTCTAATATTTTACAATGTAAATTAAATTTACCAATTAAAAAATATATTTAACGTCCTCCACCTAAGTCGAGGTGTGCGAAACAGATGTAATACTGACACTTTCCCGGAAATAGACGAAGTCGAACTGACAATTATTGTAAAACTCGATTGATCAAATTCCTCTTCGCCCTCGATTTCCATCAGGTCTAAAGGCACGGATTTGTTATTAAACGCGCAAATTTTACTGATTAGATTTTTAGCATCTGAGTAACGTCGTTGAGCTATCAACCAACGAGCAGACTCAGGTAAAATCCTTTAAAAAAAACAAAGAAAAATTAATTTCGGCTTATTTAAGTAATAAAAATCATTTACCAAATATAAAGTAGAAAAATAATATTCGGAACGGCTAAATAAAACTGCAGATCTCTCCAATCTCGTATAAAATAAGCCATGATTCCCAGCAGTGCTTCACCTGTTGCAAAAGCGATGTTTATTCCAGTGCCACAAAACACTCGCTTTGATTGCCCAACAGCTTCCAGACCTGAGCAACAACATATCAAAATAAATGAATAATTTAAACGCAATTTCGATACTTTTTACATAATACAAATAAAGTTTGGTAAATTCCAGTCGTAGCTGCAGCTAAGACAACACGTACAAGTAGAAACATCAAGTAATTCGTAGAAAACGGTACAATGAAGCCAGTAACATTCAATAAAATTATACTAAAAATTATAATTTTTCGTCTCCCAAACCTAAAACAATAAATAAATATTAAATTTCACAACTAAAATTATGTTAAAATATTGAAATACAAACCGATCTGAAAGGTCGCCGAACAAAACAGCTCCTATTATGACACCAACCATGAATAATGAACCGGATAATGGTGCCTGCCAGCTGTCATCGCAAACTAAATTCCACTAAAACATCTGATCACGTTAATAATAATAATATTTAGCACTAAAATTCAATAAAACACAACTCACAGTGGTTACAGTGGTCGATTCATAGACGGAATGATCATATTTCCATTTCTTACACTTCAATTCTATACTTTCATTAAAAGTTGTCGGGCAGTGATCTGAGGTTTTGTTCAAAACATCGTAATAATAACACCGATCGTACTCAAAATTCGAGTTATTTGATTCTGGAAGTGATATGTTCAACCACGGTTCAACAAATGATGTGGAACTATTATCACAGTTTGGTACAAAACACCTACAATGGAAAAAAACCGTTAAAAAAATTCCATCGTTAAAAACCGATAAAAAACATTAAATAAAACACCTGTGTTGCGGTAAAGCCGAATTAAAAACGTGCGACAACATGTTCATTCCTACAAAAATTGCAGGTAGAAAAGAGAGAGCAAACACACATTTGTGGTATTTTCCAAACTCGCCGACATGTTCCGTGATTTTGTCGTAGTCCATAGCTGATTAGAAAAATAAACGCACCGCATGGAAGACTCAACGGAGTGAACAATTCTAAACAGATAAAAAGTTATATCAATTACTGATAATTGTTGGTGAGGTAATATTATCTATACCTATTACAGGAGCACAGAACACCTAGCTAAACGACTTGTTTACTTTTTAGTTTTTCATTTGAGCGAAACAAGGCTCCATCTACCGCTATTTTCTGTAAGTTTCCATTTAAAAATGGAAGGACTCGCGCCGTTACATCATGATTGCATCATCGACGATGCTCGGTTCTTGGTGGACGGCGGCGAAAGCGTGTGGCATCCATCTAGCCCTGTTTCAAACCTGTATTTTAGGAGACGGGTTTTTATTTAGTGGTAATTATTTCTTTAAATCAAATCAACACAGAGCCGTACTAGATAACGCGGTGCACGGAATTGTGGGATTTCTGAGTTGGTGCGTCGTGACGGATGGGGCTGAACTGAAAGAAAGTTTGATTTGCGGTGTTCTGGCGAGTTTGATCGACGTTGACCACTTCATCGCAGCTCGGTCGCTTAATCTAAACGTAAACATACTTAAATAAAATATAAAAACGTTAATTAAACTCACTTTTATTTCAGGACGCGTTGAATTTACAGTCGAGACCGCCGTTCCACAACACTTTACTCTTGTGCGTTCCATTTTTAACGTTCCTTAGTACAAATATATTCCTTAAAAATGCAAAACTGCATCGATACTCACTACTCTACATCACAGCTGTCGTCTCCCATCACGTACGTGACGGATACAGAAGAGGAATCACTTTAAACCCGCTCCCGAACATTCCTCAGTTCCACTATTGGATTTATATAATATTGATTCTTTTATTTCCTCATCTAATTAAAGTATTTATTAAACCACATCTGTTCAGTTCAATTGAAATCGAAAGAAATCCAGTCTGATTTATATTTTGTTAGAAAAATGTATTTTATTTACAACCAAATCGATACATTAAAATAAATTTTAAAAAAATTAAAGAAAAAAAAGCAGTCATCTCCTGTTTTAATTACAACACCGTAAAACAAGAAAATTCGTCGGAGTTAACACATTTCTCACTTAAACATTTACTCATAGAATCAAATTAATTTATATTCACATAACACAGAGTATGTACTTTAATTAGCTGGCTGCAACAACAAAGTTGCTATCTACAAAAACAAAGTGAAATTGATGGGTTTTCGTCTTGATCTCGGTGAAAAATGATGGGTCGCACAGAGAACCAGCTGTAAATACCTTCAACTCTTTATATACAAATGAAAGGACACTTTTTTAGATTCATTCGATTTGTCCTCTTCGCATATTTCTACAATTTTAAAGCTATTTTTCTTTTATTCCCTGATAAAAGCACGTGCTCTCGCAGTCAGTTTCCGAATCCGTCCTCTGCTACTCACGGTTACGGCGTTTTCTTCTTCGCCCGACGAGGAATCAACATTGGAATTACATTCGTAGTCGAAATCTGAGTCTTCTCTGTAGCGCACCGTTCGTTTCCCTTGATTTCGGGTCGCGATTCGCTTCGATTTCCTCGACGACCCGCCGTAACTGTCGTCCGACTCGGATCTGTATCTCTTCCGGCTGCTCCCACTGCGCAGCGTCGGCGACGATTCGTGTTTGTTGATGTCGTTCATGTGCGCCTTTGCACTGCTCCGTGTGATCGGTCTTTTGTTGACATTTACGTTGTACGCGATGCTTCGATCGTTCTCCTCGTCGCTTCCGTCGTCGTCGTCTTCTTCTTCGCTTTTGCTCGCTTCGCTTGCGGACGAATCTCTTTGCCGTCTCGTTCTGCTCACGGACCGCGAGGAAGAGTCTCTCAGTCGTCTCGTTCTGCTCGCGGATCGGGAAGAGGAGGCCGAACCGGAGTTTGAGCCGGAGCCGGACGCGGACGGAGAGCCGGACCTGGAACCCGACGCCGAACCGGACCCCGATCCCGACGCGGAACCAGAAGCGGACCGCGACTTCGGAGCTGGAACTGGTTTCCCTCGAACCGTTCTCGTCCTACTTCTGTTAATCTCGGTTTTGGTCGCCGAATCGCTCCCACTTTTGCTTTTCCGCGACTCGTCGGAAGACGAAGACGAAGACGACCCCGAAGATGACCCTGATTTCGATTTCGACCCGTTGCTCCCATCTTCGCTACTCCCGCTCTCTGACCTCGCTTTCCGCTTGCCCCTGGGTGGATTTTTCCTCGGAGGCGGTCGCGGGGGTCTTCTCCTTGAGTTCGCACTCCTCCTTTTACTCCTTTCTTCCTCTTCGTCGCTATTTTCCTCCTCCTCATCACTGTTTTCCTCTTTCTCATCCTCGTCACTCGAATCATCGAACTTGGAGTAATTTTTTACATTCCGCTGCGACTTTCTGGCGTGACCGTTAGCAATTTGAGCAACTGAAATAAAGAAATATAAAATATAGCTTCACAGTCCTTCAAATTTCTCCTATTACCTTTTTTCCCTGCATTTTTCTTAACCGGACCTTTGGTTGCCGACGACTTCGCGGTCCTCGATTTGCTGCCTCTTCCAACTGGCTCGCTGTCTTGTTCCTCGTCGTCTTCCTCCTCCTCGTGCTCCGGTTCTTCGTCGTCCGAATCCTCGTCGCTCACTTTTTTCTTTCTCTTCGGACCTAAAATAAAAATCCAAAATTAAAAATCGTGATTTTCACTTCAAATTTCAAAGAGAGAAGAATTGCGTACGTGAACCAGAGAAATTCGTAGTTTTTCTGGAATTCGCCGTACTTTTAGAATTTTGTTTACTCGGGGTTCCGTTGTGCAAAGCGGTCGACTGTGCCGCGTTCCTACTACTCGCCCGCGTAGTCGATCCGACTTCTACTTTTGTTTGCGGAATCGGTTTCCTGTGCCGCACGTATTTGTTATTTTTCAATTTCTGTTCGTATTTCACAGCGGAGCGCCAATCGCTGATGATCACCCGAATGTGTTCTTCGAACATGGCTGACAAACGAATTGTCATGGAATAAATCTAGAAAATCGCAATTAAAAAAAACTTTTCAATCACACAGCAAATGTCTATAAACCTCGCTGGGTTTTACTCTTGATTTTTTGTTTGTGTTAAAGTTCCTCGAGTTTTGAAAAATAAGTCGCACGTCTTTGCAAAATTCGATTGGAGTCTCGTAATTGGCAGCAAACAGTTGTTCGCGAACTGTTCCGAAATCCATCGGTGTATCGATTATCTCTCGGTAATCCTAGAAAAACAAAAAAAAATTAAATAAATAAATTCCTCGTCGATTTCACAAACTAATATCTTACCGGGTAATCGAATAAATCCACAGGAGCTCGAAACGGTTCGGAATCACCGCATTGAAAAATAAGATCCAATAATTCTTTGCTCTGTTGCTTCCAACTCTGAGAATTCACTGACTGTCTTTGTCTCGATTTAGTTCTTGCTCGTCTCTCCTTTAAAAAAAAATCGTAAATAAACATAAATTACACTTTTTTAAATTGCAATACCCGAAGTTGTATGCGATCAGCTGTGCTGTGATCACTTTCACTTCGTTCAGACTTTGAATCGTTACTCTCGTTCCCTCTGTCGTTATCTAAATTATGATCTTTCATAACGTCTTGATAAATCGGCTTCACATCACTACATGTCACATCCCTAAAAAAAGATGAAAAAAAATTAATCAAATTATAAAAATAAAAAAATTTTTTTTTTTCATACTCTATAAATTTAAGGCACACTTCGTTAACAATTCTCGCTTGCTTCACAATTCGACTCTTCGGTTCATTGAATTTTGCCGCATTCGTTTCAATGTACCGAATATCAAATTGCAACGACGTAATCCGCCGATAAAATCGATTCTCCAATCGAGCCTTGATCGTGCTCAGATCGATCGGGTATTCCACCACCATCGCGTAAGCGGGGTATGCGTTCAAATCAACAGGCGCTAGAAACGGCTCGGCAATCGACAGTTCCATAATCTGCTCCAACCCGTGAATGATTCGTTCGCATTCCTCTTCGGGCCCACTATCTGGCCACTCCCACGAGCATGGCGTGTATAAAAGAGCTTGCAACTCCTCGGGCAGAACCGCCGCACTCCCGCCAGGCTCGTTGGGCAACCCTGGAAAATAATTGTAAATATAAAAAGAAATTCGATACAAAAACCATTCAAACCAATTTCACACAAATCTTCCATTCCTCCCTCTCCTCCACACCACTCAACCACTGCTTAATCATCTTACCTTTTTTCCGTCCACTACGTCCCACACTGGAGACTGTGGATTCGCCATTTACTAAAGGAAAACACAAAATATTTCTATGGACCACTTAATTGTTTACAAACAAAAACAATATATGACCATGTGCAGTGGCGATTTAAGATTTTAACCCGTTAAATTCTATCAAATTGTGTTAAATGACCCAAAATAATGAAAAAGTGCGGCGAGGATGTCTACTCACTCTGCTCGTCAATCGGTTCTAAGTCCCACGGACTCATTTTTTCCCGCTCGCCGTTATCCCATCGCACGTTAAAGCATTGAAACATGCTATCGGGATATTCTTCCTGAAACGGTTCTTGCAATTCGATCGTTCCGGTCCACCACGCGTCGTCTATCATGGACCGAAATTGGTCATCTAAAAAAAAAAGAAAATAAAAATTAAATCCAAAATTTGTTTTTAAAAAAAAATCATTACCAGCTTTCCAATTTCTACTCATGGCAGTGTCGTAGGTTTGGCGAAGCACTAGGAAATCGATCACATCGGGCATGTCGTGATACTTGATCGTAAACGACGATCCCGTGATTTTTCCCGTTTCGGGATCGATCATTGCTAGTTTGAGGCAACACAGCCTCGGAGGTTTAATTTCATATTTGATCCCTACAACTTTGACGAGTTCTTGATCTCTAAGATTCATCTTCTGCCAAGGTTGACTTTTCACGTTGATCTCGTAGACTTTAGCGCGCTTCACCGCAGCCGTGTAGCACTCGTGTCCTTGGCGGAAGTAAATCACTTCGTCCCCCATTTGGGGATAATATGGAGTTTTACGAGGAATCACTTCGGTCAACCACTCGGCTGGCCGGAATGCTTCTGGAATTTCGCTCACCGATTCCGGAAAATCGATGGCTTTACCCTGAAATCAAAAACCACCAAAATCATTCACATTTCTCTCAAACAAACTCATTTCTTTCATTACCTTATGATTAATTTTCATATTTTGTGTTTGGCTCGACTCTCTGTCGTTGCCATTGTTGTCTTTTTTCACTTTCCGGTTACGTTTACGTTGTTGACTTATTCTCTTTGGAGGCTGAAGGTTGATGCCTGCATCTTGCGTCCAATCAGAGTATTCCGTCGAATCACTACTGCTCAAACAGAAAAAAAATTAATTACAAAAAACTAAATCCATTAATTCCACTACCTTTCGCTATCGCTGCTCGATTTCCACGCTTGTTCGTTATCGCTGCTCCCGCTGGTACTGCTGCTTAAATTAATATCTTCCGGATTCTAAAAAGCAAGAAATAAATCAATAAATTTAATAATGCATTCAAAAATTAATAAAATACCTCAAAATCACTATCGTTGTATTGTCCCTGATTGGACGAAACCCTGTGTGTACGTGCGGCGCGTGTCCTGTACCCGTGTCGTTGTTGCTGATGTCGTCTCTTTCTCCGCGTGAGAATTTCTTTTTTCGCTTTCGCACTCAAACTCACTTTCTCCGACTCACTCGTCGAAGCTCTTCGTTTTTTCTCGTGCCGGTATCGAGATAACTCAGCCTCACCTTGCGCTAACCGCGTTTCCTCCGACGTTTTCAGAACGTAGTAATCTACATTCCTTATCACTCTCCTGCTCCACGTCATTTCTTCCCCCTGAGCCGATCGACTCGTCCAGTTCCCGTGGGACTGTCTTACGCCTTCGATATCGCCGCTACGTCTCATCCCAACCCTTCCGTGAGTTGGAGAAAAATCTAGGAAAAGGGAAAATTCGATTAAAATCAATTTCAAACTCACTTTCATCTAAATTTACTCGTTCCGTGCGACCTCGTCGACCTCGTAGGCGATAATGGACTTCGGTCTGAATTTTCACCACCAAACCGTTCCTGCTGCAATCGTTCGATCATCTGATCAAGGCTGGGTCTGTGACCATCGGGAAGTTCATTTGGACGGACTGGTTCTAAAACCTCAGCTTGACCTATGATTAAAATAATATGAAAAAGAAAATATAATTTTTTTTTCTTCAAATTTTCTTACCATCAACAATGTGAGGTACTAATTGAGAATCGTTACAGTTCTCTCTGCCAGGAACGAGCCTTTGATAATGTGGTGGATACGGATTTCCATCGATGTCCACTAGAAACGGCGGTGGCATCAAATGAGGCGCTTGTTGCGTTTGTTCGTCCAACACGTGATGATTCGAGTCGCGAATGAGCGGACGGTAATCGGTGTGGAAGAATTGTTCCGGAGGACACTATCAAAAAAAATTACAATTTCTCGTAACACATTCTCACTGATAAACGAACCTTTTTGTATTTTTCGTTCGACCCGAAACCGAAAATACTTAGATGCCCGTGCGAATCGGTCGAAGCAAATAACGAACCGTCGGGAGAAAATTTACAATCAAACACGGCGCCGTGTCCTTGTCCTTCGATATTATTGAAAAAACTTTTGATCAGAGATCCCGTCGATAAATCCCACAAAACTATTCGTCCATCATGCCCAGCACTGAGTAATAAACGAGGGTTTTGCGGATGAGTTTCCAACACATAAACATCATCGTCGTGTCCCTAAAAAATTAAAGAAATTAAATTTCAAATCTTACACATAAATAAAACACTTACATCTAAAATATACACTAATTCTCCCGCGTACGAATTCCAAACTTTTATCGTAGCGTCATTAACAGCCGTGAAAACGTAGCGATCATCACGCGACCAAGCTACCATTGTAACTTTATATTTAGGAATTTTGTTATCATCATATTCATCTTCTGGTGTCCTGTAAAGAAAATATGTCGATTAGAAAATTTAAAAAATTTAAAAAAAAAAAGAAGTTTACCCAGGTAGTCGCGTGGACATCTTAAGTTGAATACTTTTCCACTCTTGTTTTTCAAATCTCCACACATTGGCCGTTCCATCTTTGCTTCCGCTTATGATACGATCCCCGTAATTTGATATTTGTATGCTGTCAACTCGATCCTTTAAGAAAATTAAAAAATTAATTACATTTTTCCATCAAAAATTAATATCTCCTTTAAATTACAGTGTGGGCTTCGATCTCCAGAACTTTTTCTGGCCCATTTTGTCCATAAACGTTATATACACGAACGTGATGATCGGTGCTTCCGGTCGCTAAAAAAATACCTCCCGGACTAAAAGACGAACAAATCATTTGAGCACCAGGTCGGCCTCGTTCCGTGAACTTCAGAGGCTTTAAACTGATTAAAAAATAACAATTTATTAAATAAAACCATTAATAAATCAAATTTCATCAAATTCTCACTTAAATTGACTCGTTTTGACATTCCACTGCCAAAAACAGATACATCCATCACAACCGGTTGAGATTAAGTAACGATTTTCGTCTTTGGGACAGGGACAGAACTGATTAAACACACAAAAAAAAATCAACTTTTATCACTTTAAAATCACTTAATAAAAATTACTTGGAGTGAAGTGACCATTCCCGTGTGCCCAACTAAAACTGCAACAGGTGCAATCGACTTAATGCACCACACCCTGATTATCTTATCACAACTTCCAGCAGCTAGGAGTGAATTTTCATAATTTATAGCCATATCGGTAATTTCGGCCGAATGTCCGCGCAATGTTGCGAGTAAACGACCGTCTATCGCGCTCCATATTTTGACTAACAGGTCGTCAGCGCCCTAAAATTTAATTTTTTCAAAAATAAAATACAAAAATCAAGTAAAATAAATTTACCGTGAAAATATATCTCCCCGTTCTGTCGAACAAACAACAGTATACCGAAGACAAATGCCCCAACATCCGGCAGTGCATGTGTTTCTTACTATACAAACTAATCGGCAGTGTACTGACGGGGTTAGCTGGTCCGCTTAATTCACGAGCAGTGGTCACTTGAACTGCAAAATAAATTATATCAATTTTATTGAATTTTAAAACACAAAATGAATTTTACCTGTGTTTGGAGGATGAACTAAATTTGGTGGGAGGGGAAGTGCGCTCCCAAAGCGCATAGCAGTCACAAACGAATGTGAAACGTGCGATTTTTTCAAGTCTTGATATGAAAAATGTAAAATTTTAAATCCAAAAATTAATTTTATGAACTCTTTACCATCTTTTGTTCGTAGTAAAGACTGACGACCCGTGCCGAGTAATGAGGCCACCCCCATAACCGTCGGTTTGACTTCTTTGTCCAGTATTGGACCGATTCTTTGGCATATTTTGAGCAGATGATCACCACCGACATGTCTGTATGTGTCAACCTATAAATTTTTTAAAAAATTAATAGTTTTCATAACTTTTTTTTATCAAAAAATTAAATTTTCTAATTTTATTCCCTTTTCTTATCTTAAAACTCCAAAAACTAAAATATTTGTGACATTTTAATAAATTTCACATCATTTCTTTGAATTTTTCATTTTTATTTATCAGCAAAACTGATAGGAAGTAAAAAAAAATACAAAATGAAGACGTGGCGAGCCAATCGCGTTCAATTTTCCATTTAAAGTAGAGCGAAAGTAGTTCCAACCGCAAACAACTCTCGGATTGGCTCAAACACAATGTATACTTGACGTCACACACGATTAGGTCATGTTTCGTATGCTAATGCACAATCCCCAGGAAGCCAGGGTTTTTACGCGCTTTTACGCGTAAATGTATGAATTTACACTTTTACACCGAAAAAAATCCAAAAACCTCGCGAAACAACGCAAAAACACACGAAACGACGACCGGACCCCTCGCGCGGGTGAAAAAAATAAAAAATATGAAAAACATAAAAAAATAACAAAAAATGTAATTAATTTTCTTACTAATTCATCAAAACTTCTCGGATGTTCACTTCCCAGCCAATCGAGCCGTTTCGGCAAAAGCTGTGAAAAAAAGAAAAACTGAAATTTTAGCAAAACGATGGTAGAGAAAAACGCATTCTAGACAGGAAGATCGTCGTAATGTTTTGATTGAACAGTCGACCACGTGGAGTCCACGAGGTTGAAAAGTCGGAGAAAATTCCTACCTTGTGTTGCTCCAATTCCTCTCTGAGCGCCTACGAACAAAGGGATATTTCAGCTCGCACGCCAAATACACGCTTAAATTAAGGTAAAAACAATCAAATAATACCTGGGCTGCCCGTTTGCACTTGCCATTCGATAGGTATTTGGCGATCAGAAAGTATAATTCTGGAATAAACAAGACGAGTGAGTCGCGCTTCAATCCCGGTTCACCCGTACTTGGCCTGCTTCGACCTGGTTCAAGCCGTCTTTCATCAGCCTAAACTTACCTAATTCGACCGTCGATTGGCTTTTCGAAGAGTCTGATTCTCCCGGCATGATGGTAGGAGCTTCGATCCGCTTTTCATCTAGAGTTTTATATCAAAATACATGGAAAATTGCCTTTCACAATAGTCGCCATTCCAACAGGAAATTTAGGGAGTCATGAATCACCTCCAACGACACAGCGAGGAAGCTTTTTCAAGGGAGTCTATGTGTCGGAACCTAAGAAAATAGTCCCGTACCGTTACACCGTTAGAATCCCTTCCCGTGACATTTATCGGGTTTTTAAGATAGATCGTGCTCGGTGTTGATGATTTGAATTATATTCGAGGTGGTTTTTCCAGTTGATTTCGTCCTCGGGTCGTGTTTCGAGGGATTTCGCGGATGATTATCGCCACGACTCGGAATCGTTCAATTGAATGTCTGCGCATGCGCCAGGGACACGTTTCTGTGTTCATCGGGCTTGGAAAATGGCCGCAGAGCAGGCGATATCAACTGGCTGCCGGTAATACGTGGGAATTAGTCTGCGAAGAGATTAAAGGCCGCAATTTTTTATCCGTGAGTATTTCATCCCTGAAATTAAAAATTAAAATCAAAATTTTAATTTCGAGTGATAACACGACGAGCGGAAGTGAATTTCGATAGAAATTTAATATTTTCATCGTAAAAAGCTGATGCAATATCGCTTTTCATTGTTTTGCCGAACGGTTAATTGTAGTTAATTAATTTTTAACTAATTTCAGAAAAATGGCGTGGTTTCGCAACGACAAGAGAACGTGGCTAGAATGGTTTTGCATCAATGTGCTGAAAGCCGGTGAAATCCCATCGCACGTTGCCCTCATTATGGATGGAAACAGACGATTCGCGAAGAAAAAAAAATTAGAAAAAATCGAGGGCCACATGCGAGGATTCGAGAAATTAGCGGAAACATTAAATTGGTGCCGCGATTTTGGCATCAAAGAACTTACAGTATATGCCTTCAGTATTGAAAATTTTAAAAGACCTAAAGGTGAAGTAGACGCGATCATGGACTTGGCGAGGGAAAAGTTTCGGCATTTACTTCAAGAAAAGTAATGAAAGTACAGTAAATATTGAATTTTTACTTGGAAAAATAAGGAAATAGAATTTTTTTTTGATTTTCAGAGATCAAATTATGAGTTATAGCGTTTGCATCAGGTGTTTAGGGAATTTGTCTTTGCTACCTCAAGATTTACAGCAATTAATTTCAGAAATTGTTGAATTATCCAAAGGAAATACAAAGTATTTGCATTTTTTTTACGAATTATCGATTTTTTCGTGCTTTGAGTTTTTATTTTTTTTATTTTTTTTGAAGGTATGTTTTGAATATTTGCTTTGCGTACACATCCAGGGAAGAGATTACGAGTGCAATTAGGGAAATGGCAATTGGAATTGAAAAAGGATTGATTAAGTCGAGGTAATTAAAAAAAAAAAATGTTTTTGAAAAAAATTAAAAACTAAAAAATTAATTTTTTAGTGATGTTAATGAGTCGTTATTGGAGAAATGTTTGTACACAAATAAATCGAAGCCTCCGAATTTAGTTATAAGGACTTCGGGTGAGGTTCGATTAAGCGATTTCCTCCTATGGCAAGTGAGTTTTGATATAAAATAATATAATATAGATAAAAATTAATAATAATCACTAACATCGTTTTTCGATCAGAGTTCGTACTCAGTGTTGACATTTGTGAAAGTTTTGTGGCCTGAATTTACTTTTTGGCATTTAGCGTTCGCAGTTTTTTATTATCAACGACAGGTTCGATTGACAAAGGTAAGAAAAAAATAAAAATTTAATTTTTTTAAATTTTTATTGATTTGATTATTATTTTTTTGAAAAAATGCAGCCATTTGAAGACAGAAGTGCTTTAGTAAGAGAAAAAATGGAAATGCAGCAATTATGCGAAATTGCGATTGCGGAATGTGCGAAAACGATTTCGGAAGAGAATTTGTTATTAAATGCGGTTGAAAATCGTTTAAAAGTTCTGGTGCACGAACGAGATGAAAGAGTGAACTTATTTTTGCAGAAATTGGAGGAAAAACGGAACAATTTGATACGTGATTTTTTGGAGAAAAGAAAACTATGAGTTTTATATAGTAGTAAATAAGAAAATTAATTTGTAGTGTTCTGATGAATTGTTGAATAGTGTTTAATAAGGACTAAGAAATTAACATTCCATTGCTAATGTTGAATAAAATATTGTGAAATTTTTTTTGAGATTATTTTTCTAATGTACATAAAGAAATTAAAAGTTGTGAAAATTTGTTTACGATGGGAGTTGGTATTGCTGATCGTAAAGAATATATTTAGATAGTTGATTGATGATTGATGTGAAGATGGGCGCTTTTATGTTCATTTTTATGACAGTTTTATTGGTTTGTCATGTTGTTTTGATGGAGTTTTGGTGTTTTTCTTCATTTTTGATGGATTTTTTGGTATTAACGTCACTTTTGATGCGATTTTGTATTTTTTTGAAATGTTTTTAACGAGTTTGCTGTTTTAAAAGAATTTAAAAAAAAAATTTTTAATAATAATATTTAATCTCAATGAGTCCGCAAAATCACCACCAGTTGTCGCAATGGTCTGAGCGTCTGCTCAAATTCTCACAAAAATAAAATTCTTTTAAAATAAATGTTATATTTTAATTTTTAATAAAAACTTACAAACTTTTTTTGTTTGAAAAAAAATGATTTTTTCTTCTTCATCGCATCGTCTGCTGTGAGTATTAAGAATGAGTAAAACGTACATTGTTCCACAAAATATTAATTAATCGAATCAAAAAATATTAAATCCGCCATTTTAATTTTCAAACTTTCCGTGAAATTATTTTTTGACTTTAGATGTCGCATCAAACATTTTTTATCACACTTCATTATCAATAGACAACTTTCCAATCGATTCCTACAAACTCGAGTAACAATTTACAATTGGACTTATCAAATCACAACCGCAGCCCCAGGTAACTCACAACATCAGCATCACATCACCTCCAATTACAAAACGCGTGCAGAAAAGCCAACTTTAATTTTCCCAAAAGAAGCCATATTATCGTTTGTTTACATTACACCAAACTTTGCCATAGAAACGCGCTCCAGCAATCAATATAACGTGATTCCGTTTAGTGTAATTCCAAGACAGAACCAAAATGCAGGAAAATGGGGTAAAGACAAAATGCCAAACAAAACCGAAGGAATTGCCTTTCTACGCCGTTCCTCACACGACTAAAACGAGTGCAGAGATAATAAACGAAGCCCGGGCCACAATTCGAACCGTAAACACCAAACGTCCGTACACACCGAGAGAAGAAAACCGAAGATTATTCGGAAACAGCACAAAATTAACTTCACGACCTCCGAGTGCAGTTAGGTAAATAAATTGAATAAAATAAATAGAGTTAAATCGATTTTGATTGATTATAATTATATAAATGTGCGGATAATTTCATTTCCCATCAAAATCTATTGATTGATGCAGTGCGAGTCAGTTAATGTCATTGAATGTTGCCCAAATCAGTGGGGATTAAGTAATTGATTATTCGCATTAAATTTTGATTTGATTCCAGCTTAGGTGAGTCTCATTACGAATCTGGAGATTCCAGACCTGTGTCAGCTGTAAGACTTAAACCGTTGGATCAGAATCCAGTACCAGTAAGAAATTTTTTTGGGTTTTATTCATTTTTACTATAAAAATTCATTTAAAATTGAAGAAACTGAGCTCAAGTCCTGAGAATTGCGCACCAATAAGACCAAGATTGCCCTCACTACCTAACGAGAAGGGATTTTCTCTTGAAAACTGTAAATTTCACTGATTTTTCTGTGAAAATGAAATTGAATGAGATTTTGCTAGATTATTCAATAATATTGCCAGAAAGTATAACGGCAGATGCGTTGCGCAAAAGACGACATTCGCAACCCGTTACGACGAAAATTTCTCCTACGAAGTTGGGAGGAAACGCGAAACTTGAAAGAACTAGCAGTTTTAAAGTGTTAGTAGGTGAAATGTTAATTTTATATATGTTTATTGTCAAATTTACATGCTCATGTTTGCAAATGTTGTTGTATAAAATGTAGGTCTCATTCAAGTGAATTAAATATTGAAAAACTGGAAGGGCAAGGTGGAACAATAATTCCTAAAGGTAGAAAAGTAAAAACAATATTGAATTTTATACAAATAATCCTCTAATTTTAACTTTGAAAATCGATAATATTAAATAAATTTTTTATTAGAAGAACGAGATAAAATCATTGCATCGAACTGGGAGTACGTTTATTACCAAACAAAGGTTATTCCCTTATTGGATGAATTTTTTCCATCGAAGGACATTAGTAAGTGTAGTTAGTTTTTCCTAGAATTCTACATTAACTTCTACTACAGGTGAGGAAATATTTTGTGATGTCGCTCGACAACTCTATAGCATTCTCGAAGCTGGCAATTTTCTTGGAAGAAACTCTTCGTACAGAGCACCCATATTAAAACTCTTGTACAAACTTCTCGATTCTAAGAATCAGCAATTCCAGTTACAGTTGGCCAGAATCATCCTCGCTGTGAGTTTGTTTACACTTTTGAATGCTATTTTTGGATAATTTTATTATCTTCTTGTGCAGATGAAGGTCAAGGGGAATAATTTAACAACTTTATGCAAATTGATTTTTAAAATAACAAAAAATGATGGAAATGATCAGATGTTTTTAGAAGATAATTTATTAGGTAAAATAATTTAATTTTTTGTAATTTAAGAGTGAATTCTGTTTTTTTTCGGTTTGAATTAGAGATTTTTCTGCAATCAATAAGTGAAATGCATCCAATTGATGATTCAGAAGCTCTTGTTTACGGAGTTGGAGCGCTTAAATTTTTATCTATAAACTCGGCTTTAATGAGAGAGCTGTCAAGCTTAGGATGCATTGATGTAATCGCCAAACTAATCTCCATAATTAATCAAGAGGTTCGTACACAACAAAGGGATTATGAATCGTGAAATGTAATTTCCAGTTGTTTTCTTTGTTCAGAAGAAAAAATGTACAAAAATCCCGGAACAAATTTCCCACGTTTTATATCAGGTATTCGCAACATTTATCAATTTTATCAAAACATCAAATTTTATTACAAATTTCCACTTTGTTTCTGTTTTTAACAGCTGACTGGATGCCTTCGAAACTTAGCAGAAGGCGTTGCCAATAGACACTCATTTTTAACTTCCGGTGTGATTCCGCACTTAATATGCAGTTTAGATTTATTTCGGAATGAAGTAGACGTAGTTATGAATATATCGAGAATATTGAGGTAAATTTTATTAAATTTTATACGGTTTGTTTTAAAGAAAATATTAAATTTTTTTAAATTTAGTAAATTATCGACGCACTCCGATATCTGCACGATCATAACCGACGAGGAGACATCGTTTCCGACGTTAATGACGGTTTTAGAGAAATATCATAAAAGAAAGGTGAGTAAAAGTACATAAAAACAATTGAAATTTCGACTTTTAACATTTCCAACTTTTTAATCGAAGGAGTTAATGATAAGACTGGCATTTACGCTTGGAAATCTGACTGCGAAGAACGAAAAGGCACGAAAACTCTTATTTGAGCATCCAAACAGCATCGGCATACTCCTAGAATTACTACAGCAATATCTAAAACTGAGTTTGGACGAAGGAACATCAAGTTCGTCTGACAGCAACGACGTAACGACCGTAGAAATGGACGACGCAATCATCAAGGTAAAAAAAAAAAAAATTTAAAAATTCAAAAAATAACCGTAACAAACTAACAGTTGATACGAGTGGTCGCCAACATGAGCATTCATCCTGATGTTGGTCCTCAGGTCGCCTCCCATCCACTTTGCTTCAATCAGATATCCACAATTCTAAGTAATTTTTCAATTCTTTATTTCACAAAAAAAAAAAATTTACACTTTTTCGGCCAAACAGGCGAAAAAAACGGCGAGGAAAACCAAGAATTGATTCTGAGCACATTAGCAACCCTAAACAACATCTCGTATTACTCGATCGAAAAGGAAAAATTCGACGCAAAAATACTAGAAATATCCGAGAGTGAGTGAATGACCGAGAATAATGACGGGAAACGAGTTTTAAGCGTTTAAAAAGCAATTTTCCTTAAAGATTTAGTGGGTATTTTACTCAAACAAAACAGCAACGAGGTGCTAGAAGTCACGAGGGTTCTGGGAAATTTATCCCGCTCGAACAAAGTGCGCGACTTTCTCGCCGAAATGAAAGGTCAGTAAACACCGCACAAAAAAAACAGCACGAAACAAAACAAATATTAATTCACAGTACTCGACATGATGATAACGACGCTTGATTCACGCAACAAGGAACTTGTCTACACATCGTGCGGCGTGCTCATTAATTTCATGGCGGACGAAGATAAGAGAAAAATTTTGAAAAATGAAGGCGGCGTAAGAAAGTAGAGCACTAAATTTGCATTTCGAACGCTTTTTTCCTCGTTTCACTGTAATTGACGAATGATGTATTGCAGACTAATTGATGTACTCAGAGATTTCGGCTGCTGTGATTGGCAGCTCGCCGCGATGGTGTGTCAAGCGTTGTGGAACTACACAACAAACATGAGAAATGTAACTGCTACCTTGGGCGATGTTGAAGCTGTTGAACTTATAAATTTGTTGGAGGACTTGTTGAGTGAGTTGACGCTAATTTGCGCATAATTTCGCTCGTAAATCGCATTCGGTTGATGGAATTTTGCATTTTAGATGAAGGAATTGCGATGGATTATTGCTATCAACAGAAAATGGACGGAGCTCTGCAGGAAACGGTGCACGACGAATGGGCTTTGGTTTTTTCTCCTGTAGCTGAAAATTTATTGTCGAGGATTAAGAAAATGATGACGTGAATTATTAAATTTGAATAAAATTATCGAATTTGATTTGATATATTTGAATTATTTAAATTAGTCGAGTTTTTTTAAGTGTAGGTGGGTTGAATGACAAACTTTATGAGGTTTTTGATTTTATTTAATTGAAAAAAATTGAAAAAATTGTAATAAATTAACCCTAATGTTGGTTATGTTTACCAATTATTAAAATTATTATTTCTTAAAAATAATATGGCAACATTTAAATAAAACAGTAAAAACGGTTAGTTAATGCCTAGTAAAAGGTTAAATTGAAACATTTTACATTAGTTTTAACTTATTTACAGTTTTTATAGCAGTTAATGATGTTATTTTTTAGATTCGACGAAAATTGAGTTGATGGAGTAGAAATCGGGTGACGAATTGCAGTTTACGTCACGTGGCCAATTACAAACTAAATATTTTTGATCGAATAAAGTGCCAGCGGGGCACTCGAAACTGAAATCACTGTTGCCATAACAAACGTGAAATGTCTGAAAATGGAATTGAATTAGTGGAGATTATAATTAGCATAAATAATAATAATTTACTTGACAGCCGGATTCGATGTCGGCGTAGTAACCGGGAAACGGTTGGTTTTTGCAAGAAAAGTTTGTTTTTGTTGACCTAAAAAAGGAATCGAGGGAGTTATTGTTTAGAATTGGTGTTGAAGTTGTGCCGATGTTTTGGTTGAATTGGTTGTTGTCGATGAGTTGGGCGTTTTCGTTTTGGATGAACTGCTGGGGATGTTGAGGGAATTGTTGGAAGTCGTTGAAGGGTTGTTGCTGTTGTTGTTGATTGATGGGGAAATCTGGAGCGAATTGTTGGTTTGAGGCGTCGTCGAAGTCGAGGGCGTGGGGTTGGCGTTGGGGAATGTTCCAGGGAAGTCTGGGGAGTTTTGGAGGTTGTGGGGGTGAGGGAAGGAATTGTTGGTTTTGGGGGATTAAAGGGGAGAATGTGGAAGGAAATTGGTCGTTTTGATTTTGTTGAGACACGAATTGATCGTTTTGATTTAATTGTGGACCAAATTGCTCGTTTTGATTTAATTGTGGACCAAATTGCTCGTTTTGTTGCACAAATTGCTCGTTTTGATTGACTTGTGGTCCAAATTGCTCATTTTGTTGCACAAATTGCTCGTTTTGATTGACTTGTGGACCAAATTGCTCATTTTGATTGAATTGTTGCTCATTTTGTGGCACAAACTGCTCGTTTTGTTGCACATTTTGATTGAGCTGTGGCCCAAACTGCTCATTTTGCTCATTTTGGAAGAAATTATTATTATTCTGACCAAAATCCTGAACTTGCTGATTCTCCTGCTGAAACTCAATAGGATTCTGCTGAAACTCAGGCGGCACGACCATTTCTTCAGGTTGCAGGTCTTCCACGGGTTCGAACGAATTGGGCTTAAACACAGGTCGTTCACCTTGACTTCCCACCTGCTGAGGACTTTGCTGAAACTGGATCTGTTGCGACTCCGGTGGACTCACTAAATCCTGCAACCGAAGCCTTACTGGATAAGGACGGAGAGCTTTCGGAGAATTACCATTCGTCACCAAATGCGGTCGACGACGTGCCTGGACTACCAACCTCCCAACATTATTATTATTATTGTTGTTATTATTGTTATTATTATTATTATTATTATTCTGAATATTCCTAAATGCCGTCTGACTTTCCTGCGATTCCAACGGCTTGTCTTGGAATCCTTGCACAACGTCGAACAAAGACGAAGACTGATCGGACCCAGGACGGACATAAACGACTTGCACTTGGTTTTGGTTGTTTTCGTCGACATTTTGTAAATTATTTCCAAGTAAAGTGGCATCCAGAGTTTGTTCTTCTTGCTGATTGATGTTATTGTCAATAATGGTCGAGGAAGTTGAAACTGGCACTTCATGGGGAGCTAAAGTGACATACTGTCGGTTTGCTCCTGGATAAAACAATGTTGGGAAGTCCTAAAGGGAGGGAAAAGTGTAAATATTTCCTTCGATGGACACAATGGAGCAAAAAGTGAGCGGAAGTAGAGAAAGGAAAGGATTATGAGTATAAACGAGTGGTTATTTTTTTGCTATGAAAAAATAATGGTAATATAAAAGAGGAAATGTTTTTTTGTTACCTTGCGGCGCTGGCTAACCTGACGAGTGGACAGAGCGATGGGCAAGAGCAACAACCCTAAGAAATAAATAAATAATTTCATTTATTTATTATAGAAATATGAAAGTGAGATTTATTTGTGAGTAAATATAGACTGGAATAAACGCTTGAGTGACCAATATAATGGGGTCAAAGGCACATAAATGAGTTCTATTCTGTACTTGACAGATTAAAATGAGTTTTGTTTTATTTGAATGGAAATGAGGGATTAAGTGGAGTTTTCTCCCGGAATGAGAAAGTAAACTTTACTTTTTTAAAAAAGTAACTTGTAACTGAACTTTAATTACATTTTCCGATAAAGAAACCGTAACGTAACGTACGCGTTCCCGGTTTTCTCACGGACGTTCGGGAAATAGGTGAGGTTTATGAAAATTACTAAAATGATGGACGGAATTAATTTTTTGTTGATATTTATGCCGGGTTTGATGGGAGGACGTAGAGTTCTCACTTAAAAGTTCTCAAGTTCCAAATGTTATTCTATTTCTTTCCGTTCCAGGACGCTGATTTTAAATAACACTTGATCGTATGCGATTAAGGTGAAACATTTCCGTATATAAAAGGACGTTTACTATTGGCGTGTGAATGGGAATCTCGAATTAGTCAAGATCCCAAAAAATTTTTTTCTAAAAAATTGAAATCAAATTAATTAAAAACTCGTTTTGAGCCAATTATTGGTTTTTACCGCAAAAACCGATCATGATTTGCATTATTCCACGTTTACATAGCTTTTATGATACGTGCCCTGTATGAATCCTCACTTCCTACATTTTGATTAAAATAAAAGGATTTTTATAATATAAATGGATTATTGACCTGATGTGTAGATAAACTGACCACTGCTAAGGGAGGATCACAACACGAGCATAAATTAATTTTTTTTTCTCTTTATAGTTTGGAAAAATGAAAAAAAATTAAAAACTATGACCTTTTAGTGACTATGTACACAACTTTTTTCCCCCATTTTCAAACTTAATGATTAAATAAAATAAATAGAAAGAAAAATCAAATTTACAAAAATTTATAATAATTAAATCGGTTTAACGGTTTTAAGCGAACGCTTTCCGGTAAAAGTATATCAAAGTAAATTTTAGTAAATAAATGAAAATTTGAACTTACAAATACAAAAAAGTTGATAAAATCGCATCATTTTGCTATTCCTACTGATTACTGAGTGATGAGTCATTTCTGCAAAGGAAGAGAGATTTGAAAGTGATTTTAAAAGTGAAAGAAGTAATTAAAGTTGGGCCACTGAATCCCTTTGTTGCATTTAATTGCTAATATTGCATACTAAGGTCAAGATTCTCTCTATTACCCTTAATTTGCGCACACACTGTGTGAAATGTAGGCGAAATTGATCTGAATATTGATGACAACTTTCAGTGTTATTCACCTGCGAGTTGAACTATAATTTGCCCAAACAAATCGTTAAATTAAAAGTGGAAATAAAAAGGAATTTGAGGTCTACAGCCTCTGATTTGATGCGAAATTATGCAAGTTCTTACCTTAGTGAAGCATCTTGTTGTGATGAGTTTGAGCCAGTGTTTCGTCCATTGATGATGCGAGTGGTTTTTATAATGGGACCCACGTGCTCGGCTAATTGTGTGTGATGTGCGTTGAGAGGGCGGAGCGAGAGGCGCATTTGGGTCTGTAGGTCGTTCAACGGAAGAGTTTGGTGGAGATTTTTGCGTTTCTGTGGCTGCGGGGTGTGTGACGTCATCGGATGAGGGATGGATGGGAGGGAAAAAGTTATCTTTGAGTTAAGTGATTAGATCGGGATGAGAGGAAGAGGAGTTAATTAGGGAGATGAGCTGTGATTAATTTTTTTTTTTTTTTTTGGTTGGTAGTTTTTGTTTTGGGGAATTGGGAAGTGGTGGGGTGGTTGGTTTGGTTTGGATTGTGTTTTTTTTTTTTTTTTTTTTTGTGATGGGTTTTGTAATTTTGTTGTGATGAAATGGTTTTGGTTTCCTTTTTGGTTTTGTAATTTTTTGGGGTTTATGTGATTTTTTCATGTGGGATTATGGAAATGAGTTTGGTGAGGGAGGTTGTTGTGATTTGTAATTTGGTATTGGGAAATTTTTTGGTTTTTGGTGGTTTTTGAGAAAGTTTTGTAAAATTTGTCAATTATGATTTTTTAATGGCTAATTTTGGTCAATTTTGCATAATTAATTGGCAAATTTATCCAATTTTTAACAAATTGGAATTATAGATGGACAAATTTAAATTGTAGATGTACAATTTTGACCAATATTAAATTATAAACGCCAATATTGATCAATTCTGACTTCATTGCCAATTTAATTTTACAACTTTCAGCAAACATTTATCAATTCAAGCCTAACTCACCTACTTTTAATAAACACTACACAATTCCCCACTCAAAATCAACTTCACAAAACCACCTCATCATCTTCAACTTAACAACACCACTTTTATTCCAAAAAAATCAACAACTTCTTTATTACTTTCTCCAATTAAAAACCAAACAAATCAAAACAAACCAACTCCACATTCTACCACAACAACTATGAAAAATTGCACTTGTCCCAGAAAAAAAAAGAAAATGGCATCTGGTGGAAACTCCCTTATCATGTTGTTTCCAAACAAGTGAGTGGATACACATGATTAAGGAAATTGGTCAAACTTGAACATTTAAAAAAAATAAAAAAATAAAGCGCTCAAATTAGGGTTTGAGTCCTACATCCCACACACAAGGATGTTGGATAAGTTGAAATATTACTTTTTTTCTTTTTTTTTTAGATTAAAGTGTACCATTCAGGAAAAGTTGTGGTCTATTGTTACTCTTCATTTCTCTTCCTTCCGGTAGAAAATTGTCGTCATTAATCTAAATGATGACAAAAAGAAAAAGGTTTTTGGAGATAACAAATGTTGATAATTGCTGGAGATTAGCCGTGGTAAAAGTGGGTGAACACCAGAAGCGAGGGAAGGAAACGCATTAGGCTTAATTAAGGTGTTAGTTGTTTGGTTGTTTTATGTGGGAAAAGTCGGTTTTGGTTTGGGTTTCAAGGAGTTTGTGTTAGGGAAGGTTTTTGGTTTGTTTTGGTGATTTGGGAGATTAGGTTGGTGGTGATAGTTGGAGAAAGTGAAGGTTGGGAGGGGTGAAGGAGTTGTTGGGAAGTGGAAAATGTGGAAAGTTTGTTGGAAATGAGGAAATTTGAGGAAAATGTGGGAAATTTGTAAGAAAAAGTTGAAAAGTTGGTAAACAAGATCAATTTATTGGAAAAATTATTACAAAATGATTAAATTATCTAAAATTGAATTAGAAAATTGATAAAATTTAATAGAAAATCAATCATGTTTATTGAAGATTAATAAAAAAAATCAATCAACTCTATAACAAATTGCTTAACTTAATTCAATTTGGTAGAAAATTGAAAAACAATAGTTAAAATCCAAACTTGTTTGAAAATCAACAAATACTGCTCCTTAGCTTCCCTGCAAAGCATCCATAGAATTAAACTAGAAAGTCAATTCCACTTCCCACTATGGAATTTACATTCTACAACTATTTGTTTATTTTATTCTCTTTTATTCACACAGTGATTGATGTATTGAAAACTTTCTCAAATAATTTCCTCAATAAATTCCATTCTATTAATATCCAGAGCACTTTTTAAATATTAATCTTTACATTTACTTATTTATTCATCTTCCCTTTTGTTCTTCTGTTTCTTCAATTTTCATTCAAGAAAATGTTTTATTCATTACAATTTCAACTCAGACTGAAAAAAACAATAAAAAACTTTGAAAATAAAACTTTCATTTAATTTCATTTGTGAATTTCTAGCATTAATAAAAGTGAAAGTCATTAAGAAATGTTTAATCTCATAATAATTGCTCTATTTTGTTTTTCTCTTAATTTCTTAATGGAGTTTCAGACAAGGAAGAGGATTTTAAAACCTTATCTGAAATTAATCAAATAGAATAATAAAATTTTTAAAAAAGTCAAAAGAATTAAAAATAGTACTGGAATATAATAAGGTAGGTCGCCACTGTCTTGGTGTTAGTTTCACTGGAAGTATGAAGTGGCATTACAGGAAAGCACATTTATTTAAAAGTGTAAATTGCTGCTAAGGGTCGGTTGCAATGACCTCAGTTAAGCATTAATCTTAGTTTATCCTATATTGTTATTAGAGAGTTTGCAGAGTACAAAACTTAAGTCTTATAACTTATAAATTCCATGTTAATTATAAATCTAACTTATATTTGAATGAAATTTATAAGTTATAAGACATAAGTTTTGTTTTCCGCAAACTTTGTATGGTTAGCGCTAAATCGGTGCAACCGGCTGTTAAAGGTGTGTGCACTAAGTAAGTAATACTCTGGTTAGGCACTCAGGTCAAGTTCTTAGGAGATGTAGTGTTATAAATTTTCTATGGACAGTGCTAATACTGGTTTTACTATTTGATTGCTAATGATCCATAGAATTAATGGATCTAATGAACTATTTTGATTTAATAAATTAGTTTCTGTGTGAAGGAACTATAATAATAATTTTAAAAGAATTATCTGTTTTAATGGTGATTTAAAGAGAGAGACTTGAATTTCTAGTCAAAACTTTTATTTTTCTCATATTTGAAAAGACAATGTTAAATAATGTGAAAACATGAAATGTTGCTTTAATCTCATTATGATCATAGATAAAGATGATATCATATTACACAATCTTATTACATGCATTGCATGGAAAGAAGTGAATGAACATAAAATACTAAAATAACTACAAAATATAAAGAAATAATATTTTTTCATAAAAAAAATAATTCCCAATAAAGAAAATAAAACCGCACAACCTGCATGCGTTCACATCACAATAAAGATAAACAAAAAATCAAAAATCATAATCAAATCAGTTCCAGTTCAATTCCCAAACAAATCCTAATATTTTGCTCCTGCTGATTCATCCTCGTCGACTATTACAATTGGAGCTGTGGTTCCGTAGCCAATGCTGCCACCTGGTGAGCCAGAATGAGGACGGCGAGTTGTTGGTGGCTCATAGACTACTGCTGGCCGGCTGCTTCCATAGCTTGGGGCTCCTGGAGCTCCTGAGACTGATGTTTTGATCGGCTTGTAACTCGATGGATAACTTGAACCGGAGGAGGATCCGTAAGATCCGCTTGGAACCTTAACTTGAACGGTTGGACCATAACTTCCTTGGGATCCACTAGGGCCATATGTGCCCTTTGTGCTGACGCTTGGACCATAAC
>JAQIXT010000446.1:0-35470 GCA_034700445.1 Stenotaenia linearis
CCTTTGTTTAAAACCTATAATTAAAGTTCTCAATCTGTAATAAAGTTAAACATAAAAAATACATTTCATTTTATTTTCTTTTATTTCCTTGAAAAAAATTTACCCTCACTTGGCTGGGATTCGAACCTGCAACCATTAAATTCAAACAACGAGCACTCTATCCACCAAGCCACTACTCCTGCTTGAAAGATTCCCTCTAAAACCTGTAGTTTAATTTAAATTTTTATTAGTTTAAAAAAAAATTATAAGATAAATTCATGTGTTTCATATCAAATGGTCACAACTTCGAATTGTAATAAGATAAAACGGGTAGGACTTCGACAACAATGTAAAACTAGAACTAAAACCCATACTAAATGTTTCAGTATTAAAAAGCAGATTTTGATTTGAAGTTATGCCCGTTTCACATTTTCGGGCTTAACTTCGAAAATAAAATCAACAATATAAGTCTAAAATTTCTTTTTAATGAAAAATATAAAGTTTCCGACGTCCCCGTTTCTGTTTCTGTTTTTCAAAAGAAAATTCCTTACTTTAATTGAAAAATTAAAGTTTCAAAGAATTTTTATTTCACTTGGAAATACAATTTATAATTTTAATGTAAAAATTACACTCAATCGATTCACAATCTCACCATGTCTTTGGAGGCAAGCCTTGTTAGTCTCTTTCCACAACAGACGATAGCTATCTAACTCGAAAAGAATAACAAGAAATCTAAGTACAACAATAATAACAGGACGCTAGTCGCTATTGCATTAATGTAACTCAAAATGTTATGTCGTATACAGAAACTGGAAACTGGAAACTAAAAAAACGTAGTTAAATTCGATTAATAAGAAGGAAATGTCGTTGGATACAGAAAAAGATGGTTGCCTGTAATAGCTCCCATTCAATAACCGTTATTACTGTTATAAGTACTTCCCATTGTTATTTCCTTATTTGTTTAAAAAAAATTATTATTAATTATAACTTACCATAGCATTATCACTAACCTAACTGGCTCACGTATTTTGATTAATCACCATTTCTTAATTCACACTGAATCTGAACAGACATAAAATTGATCATAAACCACACTGTTTACGTTTCGATTCGAGCCTACATTGTGAGCTACGTAATCCCAGGACCGCAGCCAATGTAATAAAACATGGATGCGATTATTGTACGGCTGCTACAACATTATAATGATTTAAAAAAGCTTTTGGAACAATTTAATATTGAGTGTGACCAAGAATTACTGATAAAACGTATCCAAAAATCTGGTAACCGTAAAAAATTTCTTATAAATGATCAAGCGGTGAATACCTATCATCTGCGGAACTTAAAAACGTCAAAAATAAATAAATTTCAAACATTTTAAAATTTAAAATTAAATTTACGTACCGTAAATGCATCTACACAAATTTACTCATCGTACAGAGCGCTCAGCGCCGTTACTTTCGTGTGTGCCATCTTGGATTCAACCGGCAATTTTAAGATAAAATAAAATGTGTCTATGATACTAACCTTTGGCAGGAGAAGTAAAAATGCCTTCTAAAGATAAAATATAATGGGAATAACTTCGAAGCATAGTCAAATGGACAAAACTTCGAATTTCGAAACATAATGAAATCGAAATCAAGTTTAAGCCAAATCAGATTTAAACCCAACTTCAATACTATCCTTTCAATTGAACTAAAAACTGTATGAACCGACTAAAATAAAATTAGGAATAAAAAATACTATTCAAAGAAAACGTATTTTAATCATTCAATTAGTTGTCCACTTACTCTACTTTATGATCAGAGAAAAAATAAAACGACAAAACCGTGAAGCAATTGTAAATCTACTCACAAATCTATACGAGTAGTGTCAATCACAAAATTAAAAATAAAACGGAAACTTATCTTTCCAAAATTATTAAATAGATGTTGCATTTCCATTAAAAAAAAAAAAACAAAAAAAAAAAAAATGACATTTAAAAACATGAAACGATACTAAAAAAAGTGAACTAAACACTTTGGTGACAATTCGAGTTTAAGTCAGCATCTTTCACTTTTTCAAATTCATTAAATTCTCGTTAATAAAAAGAAAATGTACAAATTCCATCAGACGTTAAAAATTAATCCTCATGAATTTCCGTTTTCCAGAGTCTGTTCGTTTATGATTTTATCTCCGTCTCTCTGTCGATTAAGTCCGTTCTTCACATCTTTCAACAAATTTCCCGTCTTTTCGTGGCAAATCTGCACAACGTGAAGATATTTGTCGGCACAATCGTGAGCCTTTTTCAACGAATCATCCGAGACTTGAAGACGTTTCTTGTAATCGTGAAGTTCGCTCGATAGTTTTTGCACACTCTTTTCACTCACACCAGCCGTTTCTTTAACTTGATCTGAAAATTTGAACAAAAAATTGAAAATTTCATTTTTCAGACTTAAAAAACGTCGATCGCATACCCAGTTCTTCTCGCATGTCTTTGAGTTTCTGTTCCGTGCTCGCTCGTGCCTTTTCGCTTCTCTGCAACTGCTGAATCAGTTTATCGATGTCGACCAGAGCGCCTTTGTGTAGGATCATTCCGCTCGGTATGGATGCACTCGAACTTTGATTCGTTCCATTTTCAGTCGAATTTTCGATCTCCGATTCGGTCTGCTCCGTCTTCACTTTGTCACCGCTGTGCTCCATTTTGAAAACTGGAACAAGCTTTTTATTTCCTACAACAAAATAAAAAATAATTTCAAAAAATTAAATTTAAAACATCGAGAAAAAAAGTAAATTTTTCTCAATTAACCAAAAATCGCTTCTTCGTTGGTCCAGAACGCCTTTGAAGCATTTTTCTCGTCTACTTCCATCTTATCGTCACCCGCCAAAGCCGCTTTCTCCTCCTCCTCTTTTAATCGTGGTTTATCAGTCAACTTCCTGTAATTGAGCGTATCCCTCGACACGACCTTCTGCAGCAACTTCCGCACCTAAAACGCACAAATTAAATCATTTAAATCAAACAACTCACCAAACCAATCACCCCTTACCTGAGCCCTCGACAAATTAAGTCCGAGCGTGTGCAAAACTTCCTCCACATCTTTATCGAACAAATATCCGCAGTGGTTTTGATCGAAATAAACGAAAGACAACAACAGACCCGCATCGAACGTCACCATTTTCGTTTTTTCTCTTTTCTTTTCTGATTTCTCTTTGCTCTTCTTCTCGTCGCCTTTTCCCTTCTCTTTTTCCCTTCGCTCGTCCGAATCTTCTTCATCCGCGTCGTTGTCGTCCGATTCCTCGTCTCTGTCTTCGTCTTCCACTTCCTTTTCCTCGTTGTCTTTCGACTCGTCGCGTTTTTTCTTTTCTTTTTTGATATTTGTCTCTTCCGTTGATTTTTCTTTCTTGTCGTGTTTTTCTTCTTTTTTGCTCGTTTCTTTTTTCTTTTCTTTTTCTTTCTCCTCTTCTTTTTTTTCCGGTGCCTCGACCAGTGCGCGGTAGATCCGGAAACCGTAGTCTCGCATCATCATCTCGTTGAAGAGCTCGGCGAATAATGATACCTGGGAAATAGATTAAAGATTGGTGAAATTGGGTTGAAAATGATGTTTATTGATGAAAGTTGAGTGGATTTATACTGTATTGATTTTGGGGGAAATCGATTGAATTCTCATGAAAGTTTATACATTTTGTTAATTTTTTATGAATATTAATTCAATTTTCCGAAATTCTTTGCAAATTCTGTTAATTTTTCACAAATTCTAGTAAATTTTCATAAAATTGATCAAATTTTCATGTTTTTGAGAAAATTCTTCCAATATTTATGCAAAAACTGATCAAATTTTTAATTTTTTTTTTTTTTTTTTTTTTTTTTAAAATACAAAAATCGATTAAAAATTCAGAAATTCACGTAAATTCACCCAAAAAACACAACAAAAACCCTCATTTCACAACATTCCCACCAACTTTCTACACATTTACACCAAAATTTGAACAAACCCCAACAAAACCGACACCCAACCTCCCACAAACAAACAAAAACCGAACAAACTCCAACCTCAAACGAATGTTCCTTATTATCTTCCTGTCGATAATCCAACAAGACGCTCAAACTCATCACGGTGCAATCAAACTTCCCACTCTTCGCCACTCGCGACGGATGCACGATGATACACGCATTCTCGGGCAACAAATAACGTCGCTCCAACGCCAACCGCTCTCTCTCCTCCTTCTGTTTCTTCTCCTCTTCCTCGTTCTTCCTCCTCTCCTCGTCTTTATCAGCCGTCTCCGCCTTCTCATCATCCAAATCCTGCGCGTCCACTTGCATCTCGCTCTCGTTCTCCGCCTCCTCTTCCTCCTTTTCCGCTTCGACTTTCAGCGACTTCATCAACCGAGCCACCAACTGCGACTTCAACCCTTTCGAGTTCAACGCTCGTGCTTCTAATTCACGTCGTAGTTCGGCAACCTTCATGAAAAAAAAAATTTAATTTAATTTAATTAATTTCGAAAAATTTTATACATTCGACCCCATTATTACGAAATCCTCTTATAACGAAATGATCCAAAATCCCTGATTTCCCATAGACATCAGTGTTAAAAAATTTCGTTATAACAAAACTTGCTATAATGAAAACCTAGGCTTAAAAATGTGTAACAATTTTTGGCCAAAATCATTGAAATTTTGTTCAAAGTCTTTGTTTTTTGGTCAAAATTTTGGTTTTTGGTCAGAAATGTTGAAATTTTGGTCAAAAATTGTTGAAACTGTTAAAATTTTGGTCAAAAATTGTTGAAACTGTTAAAATTTTGGTCAAAAATTGTTGAAACTGTTGTAATTTTGGTCAAAATCACCCAATTGAAGATTAAAATACCTCAAAATAACTCAATTTTTGGCCAAAATAACTTAATTTTTTTGTCGAAATTAATTGCAATCATTTCGTTATAACAAGGTTCTATAATTTAAATCCCTTTTCAAATTAAATAACAACCTTCATAGTTTTTGGATCGAGTTCTGAATGATGAGTCGGGTCCTTTTTCGAGATCTCTTCGGTCGCCGCTTCCTCTTCCTCCTGCACGTGATGAGCAAAAAGGAAAACAAGAAGAAAATATAAAAAAATTAATAAAAAACTCCCAACTTCAATCATATTTTTATAAAAAAGATTTTTAAAATATAAAAAAAAATAAAAAATAAATAAATAAAAAAATAAACAAAATAAAGAATTAAGGGCCCATTTCTTCACTTTACCTAGAAATTTCTTAAAAATAAAAAACCCAAAATTCCAATTTTCCTTTTTTTTCTTATTTATTTTAAATTTCCAAATTTCAAACTCCCCGCCAAACATTCACACACTCAATCTCCATTCACTCAAAACTACAGGGATTTTCCTTCCAATTTCTTAAATTTCAATACAAACTCTGGTTTCGCTTCTCCGACGTCGCAAACTTGTAACAAAATCTACAAAATTAATTAGTTTCTTCCTTTCTCCTCTTTAACTTCCATGAAACCAGTTTGTTTACCCAAAAAACCCAAAAAACAAACTGATTTCATCACTCAAGGAATAGGACACTACAAACTACGGATCAAAGGGTTAAAAAAAATTTTTTAAATTTAAAAAAAAAAAAAAAAAAAATCAAATTCAAAAACAAAACAAAAAAAAAATGAAAGGGGTAACAACTTTGGTTTGAATTTTTATTTTGCTTTTCAGTGCCTGGTTCTCGTTCATCTCTTCCACCTCGTCGCGGAGTCTCTTGTTCAGCTGTTTTTTGTAGCTGGCTGTAAGGGCATCCCACTCGAGTCGTGTGGGGATACAGCTCCAAACGTCTGGCAAGAAAATCACGACAGTTTCAACACGCGCAGGCACCAAACGCCCTTTGTGGCTCGTCTCGCCCCGGCGATAGTAGACCTCGGCAAAGCGATACCTGTATAAGGGGAGTTAAGAAAGTCACAGCATAGTCAACGTCATCATGTCTCTGCTAGAAAACAAATTCAGTTAGCAAAATCAATTCCCCCCTAAATAAATAGAAAAAAAATATCAAACACCACGTTGATGGCAAGTTGATGGCAATGGAACTTAAAATTAAATGACAGTTTTTTTTATTTTCAATTTTTTTGAATTTTCAATTAATAAATAAAACTGGCATTTTTATGCGTTTCTTCTTTCTCCTCTTCAAAGCTCTAGAGGTCCAATAACCCTTTTTCCCGTTTGAAAAGATAAAAATACCGTATTTCATCGATTGAGGGGTAAATTACAGTCGAACCTCGTTATAACGAAATGTTTAGGGAGTGAAAATCAGTTCGTTATAAGGAGGTTTTTCATTATAACGAGTTTTTTAAATTAATTTAATTAAATGGGGATTTTAATTTTCTTCGCTATAGCGAGGTTTTGTTTTAGGCGAGTTCGTAATAGCGAGGTTCCACTGTATTATGAAATTTTCTTTAGAATTTTGGTGAAATTGATAAAAACTGCAAAAATTGCATAATTTACATAAATTTGGACTCGATGGAATACCATATGATTAAATTTGATTTTAAAAAATCCCAGCATGCAGTTGGAAGGTGTGAGTTAATGCACGCGACATTTACCATTGAGTGCATGCGGATAGGTCGATGTTTGTGAGGGCTTTGCAGGTGCGAATGGCCGTTCGAATTAGAACTCTCGGGTCTGATTCTGGGTCTGGGCCGTCCAAGGATGGTGACCAGGGTCCTCCGATGGCCATCGTTTCGTTTTTTCCCTTCAAACCGACGAGGAAGTGGAGTAATCGTGTCGGGTGGACGAAGTTTTCGCGAATATCGGTGGGATCTTCGGCCAAAGCGCACGATTTGCGGTATACTTCTTCCAGGGGTGGAGCTGCCAGTAACATCACCTAAAATACGATGGAATTATTTTATTGAATAGTAACTGGTTTTAGTTTAAATTTTGAAAATTAACGAAATTTTACTGAAATTTAGTGAAATTTGATGAAATTTCACAAGATTTTGGTAAATTTGTTGGAATTTCTCTTGATTTCGATGAAATTTGTTGGAATTCTACAAAATTTCAGCAACAGTTGACGGAATTTCATGAAATTTCACTAAAATTTGATGGAATTTCACAATCTTTTAGTAAAATTTGATGGAATTTCACAATCTTTTAGTAAAATTTGATGGAATTTCCCGATAATTTAATAAAATTTCAAAAAATTACCAAAACCAAACACTTAAACATAAAAATCTAATCATTTCATTTACTTTCGCACTAAACATATGATCGGCATCCGGCGGTTCGAGCACCGCGGTATTCTCAATCACCGGATCCACGTCCTTCTGCATCACTTGAAATGAGCACGGGTGATCGAGCGAGAAATTACGATGAATCGGGAACGCGTCAATCCACAAAAAACTCGATTGAAAAAAATCAGAAGGAATATACATATTCTGATACCTCTTCTTCAACTCAACCACATTCGCCTCTTTCCTAAAAAAAAAAAAAAATTATTCAAACAATCAAAATATCAAAATAACAAAAAAAAATTCAAAAATCCTCACAGATCAACTGAAATTTTCGGTATCTGCACCATATAACGCGGCACGATCCTCGCTCTTCTTCTCGGCGGACTGCGACTGCGCGGTCGAGGCGATCTCGACCTTTTTCTCGTTATCGGAGTCCGATCTCGCTCATGGTGCCGTTCTCTCTCGCGTTCCCGCTCGAGTCTGCGGTCCTCTCTCGGCGGTCGAATGTCGCGGTCCCTTTCTCGTTCCCTGCGAACCAACGGGGGCGGCGAATGGCGGCGAGAGGGCTGCATTTGGGCCCCCGAAGCGCCTCCCATGCGGTTCAGGTTGACGGGCGCCGACGTCATCGACATGGAATGCACTGGAGGCGGCACTTGGTTGTATGTCTGTTGTTGTTGCATCGATGTTGTCGTCATGTTTGAGGGGGCGATTGGCGGGGGGTGTGCGCCGCCACTCATTTGAGCCATCGCCGTTTGCATCGATAAGTTTGATGCCTGGTTGGCAGCGAGCAACGACCCTGGACGCGCCATTCCTGCGGCGGGTGATGGTTGGGTGATTTGGTTCTGTACCTGAGACTGCACGCAAACGAATGGTAACTGTTGGTTTGTGGAAAGAGAGATTGGGTGGTTAGAAAAGGTCGGGTATTGTTGAAATTTCAACAGATATTGTAGTTTTTCATTAAAATTTGATGAAATTTTGTAGTTTTTACTAAAATCTGATAAAATTTTATGCTTTTTAAGTAAAATATGATGCAATTTAATAGTTTTCCACTAAAATCTGATAAAATTTAATAGCTTTTCACTAAAATCTGATAAAATTTGATAGTTTTTACTATAATCTGATAAATTTTTCTAGTTTTTTACAAAAACTTTATGAGATCTGATATAGATTCCTAGTTTTTTTACAAAAATTTTACGAATCCGATAAAATTTTACACAATTTCACCTAAATTTGTTTACATTTGATAAAATTTCAAGGTATTTATCCAACTTTCGCTGTAATTGGTGAAATTTTGCAGAATTTCTCTAAAATTTGATGAAATTTTGCAGAATTTCTCTAAAATTTGATGAAATTTTGCAGAATTTCTCTAAAATTTGATGAAATTTTACAGAATTTCTCTAAAATTTGATGAAATTTTACAGAATTTCGCTATAATTCGATGAAATTCAAAGCATTTAAATAAAATTTGATAAAATTTCACTAAAATGTGCCAACATTTCACAGAATTACGCAAATTCACTCCCCCAAAATCCCTAATCCAACACCTGATTGGGTAAAAGTTGAATTCGAGTTGCGTTCCACTTAAATGGCATGTTTGGATTATACGTCGCTTCCACCAACACGCGATCGCCAACTTTAGGCATCGAACCTTTAACAGTGCTAAACAAAAAAAACAAACAAAAATTAAAATCAATTTCAATTTATTTCTGATCATAATTGCGAAACCTCGTTTGAAAAAAGACATCTTCATCAACAAAACCGAAATTGTCATGGAGTTTTGTAACGCCTCCAGTGAAAACGCGTTGTTTTGGTGGTTGCTGAGGCTGTTGTTGTTGATGTTGGTACTGCGGGGCTTGTTGCAGAACTCGTGGCGTTGGGTAACTCACCGTTTGAACAGGAGCTGAGGCTAAGGTGGTGGGTAGCGCAATGCCAGGCTGAAATTGGAAATTTAATTTTAGTTTTTGTAATTTATTTGAGTGAATTTGTTGAGGGAGGTTGTTTATTTCTTACTGTTCCTACTTGTGTGGCAGCAAGTGATGTGGGCATTGCAACTCCAGGCTACGGTTGGGTAGAAAAATAATTGATTAGAGTGGTTGTGGGATTTTGATGAAATTTGATGGAATTTTATAAAATTTCACAGAAATTTCGCAATATGTGACTAGAGGTACTGAAATTTCTCAATCTGTGACTAAAATTTAATGAAATTTCACGATCTACGTCTAAAATTTAATGAAATTTAACAAAATATGACTAAAATGTCATAGAAAATTAATGTAATTTAAACAATTTAGAAGATTTGATAAAATTTCACGTCAAGTAACACAATTTCCTGAGATTTGATAAAATTTCATAGATTTTAACAAAGTCTTTGAGATTTAACAAGATTTCACAAAATTTACGACAAGTTTTAACATCAATTAACTGAATTTTACTAAAATTTCACTAAATTTCAATGATAATAACAAAATTCGAATTTCAATGAAAATCAGCAAAATTTCAGTAAAAATGAACAAAACTTCACAAAATTCCATCCAAAATGAAAAAACTCCAGAAAATTTCACCAAAAACTACCAAACCCCAACACAACTCAACTAACCCACCCAAAACCCCACTATAATAAAACATCAAAACCCCACCCAATCCCCCAAAAAACCCAAACCCCAAACTCACTTGAGACAAAACAGCTCCAACTTGCAACGACGCATTCTACACTCCAAAAAAAAACAACAAAAATCAAAAAACACCAACAAAACCAAACAAGAACTCACAAATCTCACCTGCTGCAAGGCCAACGGTCCCAAACCCGTAGCATTCTGATTCGCATTCTGATGAGCAGCTGCCTGTTGTTGTTGCAAGACAATACTCACGGGCGCCAACCCCAAAGCTAAAAATCACAAAAACCGATCAACACATCTCAAAAACCCCACTCTCCTCTCCTCACCCGCCGCCGCACTATAAGCCTGAGCAGGATTAGCAACAGCCTGTTGTTGTTGTAGCAAAGTAGCGCCCAAATTCGGCCCGGTCGCGACCCCGGGTCCTCCCAAACCAGCGGCGGACGCCGAGGGTTGCGCTAACAAGGTGTTAGTCAGCTGTGTCGGTTGCGAGAGGTTTGCAGCTGCAAAATAATTCTCTTTGATTTAAAGAAAAAAATGTTTTAATTCTTTTTCTGCATTTTACCTGTGTTTCGAACCCACGGTGGGTTCTTTCCCGACGCTGCAAACTGCGACATGTCGTGTTTGTGTGGATGGAAAGTACGATAGGATGCCACGTTGAAGGATCAGTGAAACCGCTGCGGGAGAAACGGGTTAGATTAAATCAATTGTGAGCAAACGAGTGATTTTACGTTGATCGTTGAAGACAATATAAATATATAGGGCACGTGCAGTGTGTATTTACTATTTACTGCGAGTGCTGACGGGGTTTGAGTGCCGTTAGCGTTTGCGTAACGAAGGGGTTAACGTATCGAACGCTTACCACGTTTCCATTCAATCAAAGTAGCATTAAACCAACTAAATTTCTCATCTGCAATTAGGTTTGCCAGTAGTCATTCTCTTCTTCGACACAACAAGCGCATGACGTCATCGGGTGACTAGGAAATGGCGGATCGTGAGTGAGTAAACTGAAGCGCCGTTATTTGTCGGGATGTGTCGACGTCTGGTGGGAATAAAGTCAAGTTTTTTGGCGGGAACGTGAAATAAAAATGTCGGGGGAAAATAAACAAATGAAACTGATTTTTGAGGAAAATATTTACTTCCATTTATTAACAATGATCACATTCAATTCATATTATTGCAAACTAACAAACTAATTGTCTACACACCGAAAAATGTCTGTGTATTAAAAAATTGTAAACAACAAAAATGAAATAAAACAACAAATTTTGCAATTATTGATTCATTTCTCATCTGATCTTTTCCAAGCTGATGCTCCAATCAAGAGATGATTTTAGGCCCAAAGTTAAAGCAGAAAATGGAGGGAATCAACTGTTTGTACACATTCAAAGCAAATGGAAGACAACCCAGCACTTTTTCCCTAAAAATATAAAGAAATACAGAGCAACTCGAGTTTCTATAACATTTACAAAAGATTAAACTTTACACAAACATTAAATTTGTATTTATTCATAACCATTTTTATGTAAACACCACAATAATATTACATTTACACCTGAGCTGAAGTTATAACTTGAGTAAAACATTCTACTGATTAAAAACTCTTTGAACAAAATAGATAATTGTGTAATAAAAATAAGGATACAAAAAATAGCTGACTATGAAATAGCAAATAGTTAATAAAAGGCAGTGAAAAAACTAAGCAACATGAAAAATTTGTAAAATTTCTTATATAAATTTTGTTTACCATCATCACAAAAAACATTTGAAGATTATGTTTATATATTTGATATTGTTGAACACAGATTTTTATAGTCTATTTAAATAAAAGACACCATTTATCAAGATAGTTTGCAAATTGGGGTTGGAAAAGTGGTCACCAGAGTTGAAATTGTTGTGTATTATAAGGAGGATGGTAAATATCAGTGAAATTTTGGGTTTTTAAGTGGAATTTTGTGAAATTTGAACAAATTATTGTAAAATCAGATTAAATTTTGTAAATTTCAATAAAACTCCATGGAATTTTATTAAAAAACATAAAATTTCAATAAATTCAGATGAAATTGATTGTAATTTCATAAAATTTCAATCCAATTTCATAAAATTTTCCTGAAATTCATTAATTAACATCAAATTTTAATATAATTTCAATCAAATTTCATCAAATTTTAATGAAATTTTACTGAATTTCATTAAGTAACATCAAATTCTGTAAAATTTCATCAAATTTCAATAAAAATCTGTAAAATTTCACCAAATTCCAATAAAAACCTGCAAAATCTCATCACATTTCATTGAAATTCTATTCCATTTATTGCTATTTGATGAAATTTCACTGAAATCCAGTCAAACTTCATCCATTTCCACTAAAATCCTATAAAACCCACCAAAACCTCATCAAACTTAACCAGAAAATCTACAAAACCCTATAACTTTCCTGGGGACACATTTTCCAACCCAGCAATTTGAAAGAAACATTATTAAATTATTCCCAGTCATGGTTGCTTGCCCATTCATTTACCTTCAATTCAACAAACAAAAATAACAATATCCTTTCTTTTAAAAACAACTATAAATTAATTATGAGGGCCCAGCAGTAACACTCTCTTCATGACACACTTCCATGTAATATGGATCTCTCATCACATTGCGGATCATGTCTTTCAACATCATATATCTTGGGATCATAGGATAAATTTTCGATTCCATGTAACAATTTTTCAAATCTCTCATTATAGTTCTTAGGCCTGTGTACTTCTTCAGCAGCCGATAGAGGTCGTTGATCAGCTGCGTGTTTTCGGTACCAACTTCAGGTGTGGTCATATCTGGATATCGATTAAACGAAACAAAAAAATCGACTTAATTAAAGCAAATTTGAAAAATGAAATTTTTTTTAAAATCTTGGGATTTTAATTTTAGAACAAACAAAACATGTTTGCGGAGTTATAAATTCTGCCCTGCTTCTCTCCGGTGGAATTAAGCAAAGCAAACAAATATGGCGGCGAGCGTCGATCTAAGTTTGTTTGATGTTGATGTAAATTTATTATGTAGGATTTGGTTGGTAAATATGTTAAAAGAAGCTGGTAGTAACTCAATCTAAACTCTTTGGGTGGATTTTACGCAAAATGTTCGCTCACCTTAACACCAGTTATTAAATCGCTCAGCGTGTGGTGAAATCGCTTGCACGAAAACACATGTGGGAGTGAAATAAGTGCATTCTAGCAATTAAAATCATATCAGCAAATTTTCACATGCAATTATATTGCTGGTGGTTTATAAATTTGTAAACACATTTTAAGGCTATGGACAAAAGCGCTTTTGCAAAATTACTAAGTTTTGTTGTTGGGGATAGGGAGCACTGAAAATAATCAATTTTTAGATATTGGACTGTCATTATGAAGCAAATTTAAATAAAGGTCAGGCTAAATATATTTCATGGATGAAAAAAAAAGTTTTGTCGATTGAAAACGTTTACAGTAATCCTCATTCCCTCCCCATCCCTTGGTAAACAGTAGTAAACAGTACAAAGAGTGTTTGAAATACAAAACATGAGAACAGCTGTAAACAAAACAACATGTTTGCTATCTATTAGAATATTCATTTGTGAGGATTAGAATATGTGAAGATTGTAATGGAGAAGTTTGGGATTGAATAACTAGAGTAGAATTGATTAAGACTATGGAAATAGTAATAGGATGACTGCGAGTAATTGTATAGTAAGAAGATAATGTCAGTTTTATGTTTATCCTTGTAAAAGAGTATAAAAGATGTGAGAAAATAATATACAAGGTTGGTGGTGTTGATACCAGTATGCACACTAAAATGACTTTTGTCTTGGTTACTTCCTGCCAAGCAAAGACTTGGTACAGTCTATAGGCTTCCAGCAGGTCTCAAGAGGGTTGCCGGCTGCAAGACTGGGAAATCAGTAAAATTAAAGAAAAGCCACAAGTTGTGGTTACAACATACAGAGTGCAGCAAGTACACATCAATGTTGTATATCTGAGCTAACTTAATCTTATTTCTATTTAATAAAAGTTTAAGCAAAGACTTCCCTGAAATTTTTACTGAAAATAGAAAAACTGCATAAATTGCTTTACTCAAGAAAATCCCATTTTATCTAGGCTTAAGAGTTAGTAGTTAAAACCATAACAAACTCGAAACTTACATTCGTTTAATTCAAAACGACAACAAATCCATGGACCTACGTGAAGAACCATCTAACAGGACAAGAGCAATTGGTATGAGCCAAAAGGCTTAGGGATTAAGAACCTGGATTAACAGAGAGAACAAAGTCATCTCTGACAAAAATCTCCACAAACTCCAAAATCTCCACATTCTCATTTTATAAGACATTCCTGTGTAATAAACCACTCTAGGTCATCCGACATCGAACGAACGTATATTTTCTAACATTTAAATATATTTAAATATAGTTAAAATATTTATTCTGCAGAAATATATTCTCGTTCGGTGTGCGGTAAAAAGCTAAACAAGAAACTTCATTTGTTACCTACATGTTTAGAAATCTTTCTCTAATGAAAACACCGCAAATCCAGTAATCAACAACCAGTTCACATATGGGATTTAGAAGGTTCAGAGTATACAAGCGAGGCAGTTTCCCCTGATCACCTTTCTGATGTTGACACTGTGAATTGCCACGTGGCTCGCTTGCCATTTTGACAAAGTCCCCAGTGCGAGACGAAAACAAATTTGCTCAACTCAACCGAACTTGCGGTGGAAAAAAAGTGGCTTCAGGTAAAATTCAATCTATGAACACTTGCTCTGCTTTCGTGTACACAGCTAAGGCCAAAGAAGTGAAAATATAAAGAATTTCACACGATTCCACCAGTTTTTTCCGTCCGATTTAACAACTTGTTGGGTTGCAAGTCTTATAATAATTGATTCAACATTATTCACACAATGTAAATGAATACTTCAACACCTAACGCTAAATTAACATTTATATTACATTGATTTAACGTTATTTAAAAAACGTTTAATAAAACAACATTTAGAATTGAACGTTACGAACTTACGGTAGATTCGACGTTCGTTCAACATTGAATCAACGTTAAAAGTTGAAATAATATTTTATAAAATTAACATTTGATCAACATTGAAATAACATTTTGGTTTATAGGGATGTTATGCTAAAAAAAAATTGTTTTCCCTTAATCTGATGTGTAAACAAAATTGTTGCTATGATACAGTATTCCTTTCGAAGAAAGTATAAAGGAAATAAAGCAATCTGTGTTGCGTGTTTGATTCCGAGATCTGAGATTACCGAACGAGTGGCTGTAAATCCTATTTCTATTTCTATATGTCTGCTATCTATATTTAGACCCTTCAAAGGTTTCATCATTGTATCTTAAGAGATGATTGTAGTATGATTAATGTTTATGTAAGCTAAGGGTAGAATACGAATGGTTTAAGTGGGATGAAGTGGTTTAAAAGGATCGGAATTGGTTGAAAATAAGAAAAATGATAGTTTTTAATTGAAAATGCTGCTTTAAGGGGGAATAAATGAATTAAAAAGTAGATAAATGAATGTTTTGATGCGGGAGAATAGCTTAAATGCACGATAGTATTAAATTATTAGTTAAAACTGAAGTAAAATTGCTGTTTTTACAAACCAAATGCGCACTCGTTATTTTAACATCCAAGTTTGACGTCCATAGAACGTCAAAAACATGACTGGCACATGCGCGTTGGGTGTGCACAAGGATAAGTTTATCATTATATTATATACCATGGAATTTTCATTGTTTTTAAATTCAATTATTAATATTCATTTTGTCCGTGAAGTTTCCACGAGTACCTGCTAGCGTGCTATCGCTAATAAATAAAATCCGCGTTCTTTCTATAGCTTCTATCAACTAAATAAAATTACTCTTCGCACACCGTGACAAGATTTGTATGGAATCGCAAGAAATTAGTCGTTTAATGGACTGGAAGCAAAGGCATCCTATTAAAGCTACATGTTCACACTCAAGAAAACCACATGTATTGGATTACACGCAACTCGGGCTCGCTATAATTAAAAACCTAAAAAAAAATTTTAAAAAAATTACACAAATTAATGTATTTACATAATTAAAATTCGCCAAACAACAAAAAAAACATCTCCATGAAAAACTTTTTTTTTAAAAATTTTACCTTCGAATCTCGCGACCCTTTCCCTCGCCTTCGCTTCTTCTTCGGCTAATTTGGACGAAGTGCGCACTCCTTCTCCCGGCTTGTTTTCCGCGCTTTTTTCAAGCGCTGCGCATGCGCGGAGTACGTAAACCGGTACCGATTCCTGTTTCTCTTGCTTAGGAACGTCGACTAAGGACCAGTATTGGATTTCGAGTCGAATCACATCTTTGATCATCGCTTTTAACATGCGATATCGTTGAAACACGTTGCGAGTTACTTTCGATTGGTTGTACCTATCGTGCATTGTTGTGAGCGCCTTTTTGGCCGTTTCGTACGACTCGCCGATCCGTTGCGTTACCATACGGAGTCTTTCGTTCGTTTGTATGCATTGTTCTTTGTTATGGCCGCCTTGAAAGAGAGAAAGTGAGATTTTTATTAATAATGGGTTCAAAGGGTTTAAGGGTAAAGAAACAAATTAGGGAATTTTTGGTTTTAGCATTGAGGATGAGGATAAAATGAAATTTTAATTAAGGTATAAATGACATTTCTGTTGTTGTGTTGTGCCAAGGAATCCCCGAAGGAATTTTAATAAAATGAAAAGCTGGGTATAAAAACATTAATTTTTTTTTTTTTTTTTTTGAGTTGGAAAAATGTATGTTTGGAAGGGAAAATAGTTTTTTTGGTTGACAAAAAGAATTCTTTTCTTAAAAATTCTTTACCCCCTACCCCCACCCTAAAGAAATCTTTTTTGGTGTTTGTGGATTCCCCCAAAAAAGTTTTCCTGCCTCCCCCCATCGTTAAAACATTTGTTCCTCAAAAAAGAAAATTTTTTCTATACCCACCCCCAAAATATTTTTTTCCCCTACATCTTTTCAAAAACTCATTTTTTTGCATCAAAAAGTTGTTTTCCCCTCTCCCCCCAAATACTTTTTTGCCACACCTCCTTAAAATTTTCCCCTACTCCCCCCTTTCAAAGAAAATTTTTTCTTCATAAAAATAAAAACTTTTTTCCAGTCCCTAAAAATTTATTTTTGTTCCCAAAAAATTTTTCAAAAAAATATTTCTACAACCAATTTTTATATATACAAAAAAAAAACAATAACCAGCTATCATCCTTTAAACCTCCTCCGCAAAATTTCGCAACTTTCTTCCCACGCTGCAGTTGCACAACTCAACATGAAGCAAGTGTTGAAAATAAAGCATCATTTACCTCGACTGTTACTGTCGAGCAAACATGGCGCCATAAAAATGGCGAATGTGTGTTTAGGCAAGCAGAAAGAATGGTTTTTGTCTTTTCCTATTGCCGCATTCAAGTAAATTCAATTATGTCGATGCTCGCACTGTTCCATCTTCATCTTGAGTGTGTCATGTTACAATTAGAAAAATGTTGCCCAAAAGATTGATGTTAAGAGTCGCCAGTTACTATAAATTTCGTGTTCGAATCACTCAGGCGAAGACAAAACAAACTATCTGTCTTTAAAGAAGTAGTGCGCAATAATTTGGGAATTTTAAAGCTGATTTGCGACATTCTTAGTTTAGTTAGCTTTTATCTCTATAATTTTATGTCCATCAAAATAGATCTCAAAATGCAATCTCGTCGAACATGATCTGTGCGAGAAGTGATAATCTCAGTGTCTCGTTTTGCGATGACGTCATTGTTCCACAACTTCGGAATTAGATCCAGAGTCAGATCTTAATCCATAACGTGATGACTATGTTATGACTCACCGGTCGGCACTGTCTGTCGTACTGCTAGGGATTGGTCACAACCGTACTCTCGTAACCGGAAGAACGTAACCAATCCACATGTATAAAGCAAGGGACGGAAACGTCTTGCGGAGAGAATCCTTCCGGTGACTGATGTGACTGATGTCGCAACAACTGATTCGTTCTCTGCATGCCGACGTTTGCCGAACCTAAGTTCTGACCCAATGTGCACACGTCAGTCATGTTAGCGTCATATTGACGTCTTTTTTCCTAAAGATGTCCAAAATATGAGATGTAAATATGACGTTCAAAATGGACTTTAAAATAAGGCAAATTATTGAGACATTATTAGAACATTAAGTCATTTTCAGGCAAATTTTTTTTGTAGTCGGCACTTAACCTGATTATCACATCATTTGGACGTCAAAACAACATGTCAGAATTACGTAAATTTGAAGTCAAGATTATATAAATTGTACATCATATTCTGACATCTAAACATCGTCTAAATCTGTGACTCATATAAGAATATTTTAAATCTAAAGAAGAGCATAACGAGAGCACTGATATGATTTGCTTACAACTTAGAAGTACTTGGCAACAAGTATAGTATTTATAAATTCATTACTATTTTTAATTAACCGATGTTTGCACACTTGTGTTACAACCGGTTACAACAGTTCCATTTTAATTTATTTCTCCATAACTAATCACACTATTCCTTTAAAGGAAAATAAACAAAAGTTTTACTCTGCATGTAAAAGTTTTGTTTTGTTTGTATTTTGTTTTTTCTTACTAAATGTCGTGTAATTTGTAGAGCCATGTGTGTTTTGCTGTGCTTTTTGTCTTATTTGTATGAAAAATGACAGTAATTACAGCTGCGTTTGTTAGAATGCAACAATTAAGCTCAATTTGAGATTAGTCTGTGTGTACTTGTGTTTTAATATTGTGAGATTTATAAGTTTTGAGAATAATTAAGAAATATAATTAAGAAATGGATGTTTTCATAAGAGTTTTTATCAAAAGATCCATTTTCTAAATTACATTATTTCCTTGTTTTTAGGTAATTAAACTTTTGTATTTTACAGATTTGTTTTGTTGGTTTAAGAACTGGTATATAAACATTATTTCTTTAAGTTAAAAAAAGTTAAAGTAGTACTTCAACTATTTTAATTAATATTTTAACTACTTGAACAATTAATTTGAATTTTTTACTTATTGCAGTTGTTTTGATTTTCTTTGGCTATTTTAACAGGTATTTTGATCATTGTTGCTGTTTTAACCATTATTACTGGTGTTCTAACCATTGCTTCAACTGCTTTAACTTTTGTTTCAACTGTTTTAATCATTTCTTCAACTGTTTTAATACTAGTTTTGATTATTTTTGCTGTTTCAATAGTTTTAACTATTGTTTCAACTGTTTCAACCAGTGGTAAAACTGTTTTAAACATTGTTACAACTATTTTAACTACTCTTACAACTGTTTTAACCATTCTTACAACTATTTTAACCACTCTTCAACTGTTTTAACAATTAATTTAATATCTTAACCACTTTCTCCACTCACTTGGACCATTTTAGCTTTCATAACTAATCATCACAACAACCCATTCAACACCCATCTTAATCCTTCCCCACCAACCCCCAACCCCTTAAACTACACTTACACAAAAAAAGCACTTTACAATTTTCAAGCTCCGATAGTCACAAACACCGAAACACATAACATCGGTTTCGTAAGATACATGAATAGATTTACCTTAAAAGCGCCATAAAGAAAACTCGTTTGGCCGGACAGACCGGCGAGCCAAAACACCTTTTAACGACTGCGCCACATCTATTTGATTCCACAATAAACTCCAACCAATCAGCAACACTCAAGCTCCTCTTTAAGCCTAAAATGGCACTCGAACCAATAAAACTCGTCACGTTCCCACCTGATAAGAGGCCGAGCGTGACCGAGCGGCCATCTTGGCCCACAATGCCTCTCGGGTCCACTTTACATTTCTATTGGACAAATTTAAGGTTTTATTGAGTTTAATCCATTTTTTATGTTTTCCTCTAAAAATAGATCGCTTTTCGCTGTTATTGAACATTTTTCATCACATTTTCTCTTTTTTTTGTTCGAGAAAATATGTTGAGTTTGTTGTACATAGTTTTTCTTGCTGTCATAGGAACGCTGATAATAAAGGGCGAGAAGGGTTGATGGGAGGATGAATGGTTGTCAGAAGGAAATGAAATATGAAAAAAATGTTTTAAAAAAATTGGTGCAATGGGGTGTGAGGTCGAAGTGTCGGAAATGATGTCGAGTATAAAAATGGAAGAAAATGTCGAATATAACGTCGAACGTAAAAATTTCGGAAAAATCAATGTCGAAATTGTTTGATATTTTTAACATTTTGAATTTTTTTTTGTATGGATTTTATATATTGGATTTTATATATTTCAATATTTTCGACGTTTTGAAGTATTTGATTTTGAACATTTTTCATGTTTCTGACATTTTAGATTTTCTTATTTATTGACATTTTAAATTTTCTTATTTATTTTCATTTTAAATTTTCTTATTTATTGACATTTTAGATTTTCTTATTTATTGACATTTTAGATTTTCTTATTTATTGACATTTTAGATTTTCTTATTTATTGACGTTTTAGATTTTCTTATTTATTTTTATTTTAAATTTTCTTATTTATTGACATTTTAGATTTTCTTATTTATTTTTATTTTAGATTTTCTTATTTATTGTCATTTTTAATATTTTTAATATTTTCTTATTTATATTTTCCGACATTGTGAATCTTTCGATATTTCCGACATTTTGACATTTTAAAATTCTCACTTTGACATTTCTGACATTTTGAATTTAGATATAATCACATAATCGACATTTTGAATACGGTATTTTTATTTTTCAACCTTTCCCCCTACTTCACAATCAACATTTTATCTGTCCCTTCATATTGATCTCCAGTAATCTTATTAAATTACCCGGTCACTTTAAGATGCGAGACGTAAAAGTAACGTCAACATTTAATGTGCTTTTACACGTTTTTATAGTTCTTCATTCTAAATGGCTGAATAATACCAGAATAGCGAATCGTGTTATTTATTATTCCCATTTGCAACCTGTTAAAAGCTTTTAGAGTCATTTTTCCTATATTGCAGGAAAGTAATAGGGTGCAGTGACAGTTGCGAGCAATAGTAAACATCTTTCCAATGTTTATTGTTCTTTTTAATTATGTTGATGAAGGCTTTTTTTCCGTGTAATTTTGAGTTAAAAATGATACTTCCGGTTTGGTTAGAGGTTTGATATTTTATGGTTTGTAAGTAGGAGTGTTGATCTCGGCTTCCTGTAAGTTTTAAGTGGTTTATCGAACCGGAAGTGATGTTTTGGTTCGCTCTAATTTTGGAGATTAAAGCAATTTTGCGAGTGGATTGGATTCGGAGCGAGTTAAAGTGGAACTTCCGGTTTGGTTTGAGGATTGGGATTTTGTGGGGTCCAAGTACGGATGAAGGACTCGGGGTTTTTTAAGTTTCACAATCGTGATCAAACCGGAAGTGATGTTTTAAATAGCTCCAAATCGCGTGATGTATTAGATTTTTATCAATTTTTGCTTCTATTTTGGCTATTGGAGTGTTAAAAAATTGCAGTTCCGGTTTGATCATGAGTATGATTTGAGGTCTACTCATCAGTATTCAAAACCTAAAAAATTTCAAGACCCTAAACCAACCGCAAGTTCCACTTTAACACCTTCCAAACTTCAACAACAATCGAAACTCGTTTAAACTTCCAATTTGGAGCGGCCTAAAACAACACTTCCAGTCTCATTAGACCCTTCAACCCTTCAGGGACCCGAGAACTACTCACGTAGTACAAACCCACAAAATCCCAGACTCCTACCAAAACCGGAAGTCCAACTATAACCCCCTCCAAACGTCAACCCCGTTCGAACCCAAATTCAAACCTCCACCTTCAACCACCAAAAACCCCCACTTCCGGTTTCCCCAACCCCCACCAACTCCCACACCCCACCAACCCCCACCCCTGTTCCCCTCACACCAACTCCCACCCCCACACCAAAACCGGAAGTCCCCCAAAACCCCACCTTTAAACAAAAAAAAAACATCAAAACCCATTTCTCCTCAACAACTTTCCTCATTTCTTTAAAAACCAAAAAACAAACGACCAACTCGTCCAAACTAAACCAATCAACTAAAATCGGAGTTCGGAAAGGCCCAGCTGAGCAGTTCGCTAATCAATGGTACAAATTAGAAACCCTCATTTGCAAGTGTGTAAGTGATAGGTCTATTTAAGTAGTCAAGCGAAGACCGCGAGGTGAGAGCGTTAAAATATTGATCCTTTTAACTCGGGACTAAATTCACTGCTTAATTCCATTCTGCTTCAAGAGGTGAAGTTCTTGACAGCTGAGGCAAAGTTCCAGTGCTGCCAGAGCCAGAGGTTATCTGGTTTGATGAAGGAGGCTCACGATGCCATTTCCCTTGCGTCTTATCTAGCTCGAGTCACGAAAACTCTCCCTTATATTTATATCTATTGTTTACAAATAAAAGTGCGATTACCTGCAATCGTTTCGTCGGCGACGTCTTTGACCAGGCGTTTTACCGAGTGGGTGAATTTGCCCATCAAATTGGAACCTGGAATGAAAAATGGGAAATTAAGTTGGTTGAAGTGGTTTGGAGTTTGAGTTTGGAGGGGTTTAAAAGGGTACTTCCGGTTTGGTTAGAGGGTGAAAATTTTCCGGTGTCTTAGGACAGTTCGGGGAGTTTGAGTTTGTGAAGTTTTAGTTGCCTAACTAAACGGGAAGTTCTTTTTTAGCGCGCTCCAAATTGTAATCGTGAAGAAAAATTGGTTTCGAATTCGAGTTTGAAGGGTCTGAAAGAGCATTTCCGGTTTGAAGATAAGCGTAAAACTTCCAGGAACTTAAGATCGACTCACGTAGTTGAAACCCATAAAATTTCAGGTTCCTAACAAAACCGGAAGTAGCACTTTAACCCGCTCCAAACTCCAACCACGATCAAAAGTGACTCAATCGTCCGGATTTGCTAAAATAGCACTTCCGGTTTGAATGAAACCTTAAAACCCCCATAAACCAAAGACCCACACATGGTCAACTTTCCAAAAAAATCCTACCCTTCTACCAAAACCGGAAGTACCACAAAATTCCCCTCAAAATTGCACAGTTTTCATCCCATCTTCACAACACAATTCCCACTCAACCCTTTAAACACCAACCCCAACACCCTACAACCAAACAATACCATCAAATCCAATATCACCTCCACTTCTGACCTTTCCTAATCAAATTATGAAATTAGGATTACAAAGCTTATTAAGATTAAACCAAACACATTACACACAACACTATAAAAACACTTAAAATCCAAACAACAATACAACTAATCAATAAACACAACCAACAGCAAACATCACTAACTGAACAACTAAAATCCTAAAAAAAAATAAAAAAAAAAAAATCAAATCAGTTTCTCATCCACTTTTTATTCTACTTTATTCTCGCAAGACTTGTGCACGAGATTGTTGACAGTAAACAAAAAAAGTGGCATAACTGGTGATAAAGTGCTCAAAGTTTTGCAGGAAAGCATAAAAAGGGGCGACTAGCTATTGTTTACAACTCTCTCAAGATTTGCTTTACACTTTTGTAACTGGAAAACGGCAGATTGTCCAATACATTTCGGTGTAACTGAATGTGTGACTATAAAAGAAAGTCGCATCCAAATTTGCCCAAAGCAGCTATGCAAGTCGCTTTATATATTTGTTCTACAGTTTGTGCGTGCAATCAAAATGTTACTGCACCAATTAATGGCTAATTAATGGCCTAGTGGACTGCAATGTAGCTGGGTTGGCAATTTACACCGCGTCGAATCTTGGCTATTAGTGTTTGGAGGTTTCGGGTCGTTCGGGGGGTTTGGGGAGGGGTGGAATGGCACTTCCGGTTAGGTTGGGCGGTTGGGGTTATAGTGACACCAAGTAGGTGTGGTGGGGGAGTCGTGTCTGGAGTTTTGGGGTTGTAGTCGAACCGAAAGTTGGGTTTTGGATCGCTCCGAATGGCTGCGCAATGAGTTTTTTGAGGATTTTGTTGAATTGAGCCATTTTGGAGGTTGTTCAATGGCACTTCCGGTTTGGTTAGAGACAAAAAACTTTAAGAACTATAGCTCTGTGTTCAGTTCTCCTTATTCCCAAATCCTAAGCTCGTAGTTAAACCTGAAATGCCACTTTAAGCACCTCCAAATAAGAAATAGCTTTCCGGATTGATAAATTATTGAACTTAAAACGAGACTTAAAAGGTTCGGAATTTTCCACTTCCGGTTACCTCACACTCAAAAAACCTTCAAAACTTCAACTAGATGTGCAATTCAATAAAATCCCAAAATTATAAGTTTATAGACCAACCACAAGTCCCATTTTAGACCGCTCCAAACACCTACTCATCACATTTTAAAAAACCAACTTCAAACCTCACCATTTCAGCGCCCAAAAATACCACTTCCGGTCACCCCACACACCAACCCAAATTTAACCACCCCAACTACCCCTCCACCTCAACACCCCCACAAAACCCCAACCCCCCACCTCAACCGGAAGTCCCCTTCCAGACCCCCTAAAACACCCTCAGAGCCCAAAATTCTTTCAAAATTCTTCAAAACAAAACCAAGGAAAAAAAACCCCCGACGATAAGTTTAAAACCCGTAACAGCATATACTAAACCCATTATCTTCTTGAAAAAATCTCCTCAATACTTCATTAAATATTCATTGCTACTTTTGCCTACTGCAGCTGTAAAAACCCTCTTTAAAAGACCTGATGGTGTGGAAAAAATTCAAAAGCCTTGAAAAATGAACACTCGGTCACCGTTCTCGCAAAGCTCGAAAAAGCTTATCTAAAATTGCTATGCAAATAAAACCTCTTTTTCCTTCTGGTATCAAAATTTCATCCCAAACATGTGATAAATTCATTATCCAAAGTGAAACTCGCGAGTGAAAAAAGCGCAAAATGATATTGATTGCGCCATAAATAGAAAATAAAAACGTTTACGCTATTGATTGTATTGATGCTGATAGAGCGAACTCGCCACGGATTAAGTGAATGTATAAACTGGTAAATGACAACGTGTCCACCATAGAAAAAGGCCATTCACTGTGTTATTGAGCTCGTAGCGAAAAGAAACTTTCCTTTTTATGGCTCCAGTTAAAGGAGCCTAAGCTTCTCTGTACATGGAGTACGGAATGAGAAAGCGATATCAATCGAGAGGAATTACATTAAGTCTTTATGCATTGTTTCGGTGGGGATAAGACGGTTCTAAGGGAATTGGATAGGGTTTGGGTTGGCTGTGAGAAATTTTTGAATTTTTTTTTGAAAATATTTTTTTGTGTGGCTCAGTTAAGGATTTTTGGAGGTAGTTTAAAGGCACTTCCGGTTTGGTGAAGAGGGTGGGATTTTAAGAACTGTAACTAGGTGTTCTGGTCTCCATGTTCCCACACTTTCAAGTTTGTAGTCAAACCGGAAGTGCCATTTTTCACGACTCGAAATGGCTTTTCAGTGTGATAACATTGAAAAAAATCGTGCATTGATCACGTTTTAAGCCTCACAAAATTCTATTTCCGGTTTTCTCATACACCCAAAACTTCCAACACCTTAACTAGAGGAGCACGTGTACATAATCAAAAAAATAGAAGTTCATAGACAAACCGGAAGTGCCATTTATAAACTCCTCTAAATGACTTTTCGAAGCATTTTTCAAAAAAAAGTTGAAATCATGCCATTTTGGAGCCGATTTAATGCCATTTTCGGTTACATCACACACGAAAAACTTCAAAGACACCAACTAGATGTGTAGCTCTACACATCCTGAAATGTACAAATTATTATCTCTACCGGAAGTGTCATTCCAGACCCCTCCAAATTGGCGCACAGCCGGAAAATACAACTTTCAAAATTCTGGTCAACTTTAATTCACCTCAAGGGCCAGTGAGATTGCTTTAAACTGGATGAAAGTGGAATTTGGTCCGGATGCTGTTCTGTGTCGAGACATCGTTAAGAGTTTACGATTAAATTTGATCGCTATCTATAAAATTAACATTGCAAATAGTTGTTTAGTGCGAAATGTTTCGTGTGCTTCGCTGCATTGCACGAGGTTGTTGTTATGTGTTTTCGAGCGAGTTTAGATGATACTTCCGGTTTGGTTTCGGTGATGGGATTTTAGGGGGGGGAGTGTTGGTGTCGTTGTAATTTTAAGACTCTGACCCAACCGGAAATACGTTCTAATCTCGTTTTGTTTAGCTGCATTAAGAATGAAATTTGATTCTCGCACGATTCCGAGCGAGTTTAGATTGCACTTCCGGTTTGGTTTGTGGGCTGGAATTTTAAGGGCACGGAGGTAGTGACTAGTAGTTGGCGTTCCCGTAATTTTAAGACCCTAACGAAACCGGAAATGCGTTTTAATCTCGTTAAGTTTCACTGCATCATACAAAAATTTACTTTTTGGAGTAATTTCGAGCGAATATAAATACCACTTCCGGTTTGATATAGAAGTTGTAAATTCAAAAACACAGACACCAACTCTTGTAGTTGATGTCCAGATAATTTCAAGATCCTAACCAAACCGGAAGTGCCTTTAAACAGCGCTCCAAATCACGACAAATTTCAAAATCCCCCCCCCCCCCCAAAAAAAAAAAAATTTCTCAATTTTCAAATATTTGCATTTACCTCAAATTTCCAACCCACCTGCATCCTTAAAACGTATCAACAGTGGCCAACAAACCCTCCCACGTCTAAAACCTTAAGACCCAGCAGCGCAGCCAACTTTCTTCGCTTGCAGAGCCAAAACAATTCAACAGGAGCTTATAAATTCATGTTTCATAACTCCTATTTAATGCCTCGAGTCACGTTTGGAGCCCTAAGACCATTTTTAATATTTCCACAGCAAACCATTCTAAACTCTCAAAGGCCGAGCTTTGCAGGGAAGTTTGGCCAAAGGATAACGCCAGATTTAGAACCAAAGAGCAAACTTTTCTCAAATTACAAACAGAACTCAACTAATGCACTTCACTCACTCACTGGATATCGGTGTACCCAGAAACAGTTAAAATTGAAAAAAATACTTTAAATTTTTACGTCAAATCTCGAAGTCACGCGACAACAGTCACTTTCGACTTTGAGTTGTAGAGCAATAATTTCTCTATCGTTTCACGTTACAATAGTTAAAATTAATCAGTGTTGTACGGTGGCTGAGACGACATGATGTGAAAATTAATTTATCTCGAAATTCGACATAAATTTCTACACCAGAACTGATCAATGCATAAAAGGTCACTTAATGATGGCTATTTTAAATTCCTATTTGTAGAAAATTTCGTAGGAGAAGAATAATAAATTTTTTTCTGTCAAATTCGATGTTGCGTAGTGTAATTCGACATCGAATTGTGAAATTCGATGTTGCGTAGTGAAATTCGATGTTGAATTGTGAAATTCAACAAAAATTCCACAAATCCAGTAACAATCCCACAATTTCAATACAAATCCCACAATTCAAAACATTACAAAAATCTTCTCTCTTTTCCTACACATCCCATTCCAACACTCATTCTTTCAAAACAACATTTCCTCAACCCACCCCTCCCAAATAAAACAATACATCTTCTCGACTTCTCAGGATAAATTTAATTTCAGTGCAAAACAACAAATATGAAAAAAAGAGGTGCTAAATCTTTACCCGAGAAAATGAGAAAAGAAATCATTAGATGTAGAAACACGAACAACAAATCCTTTTAAAAGCGTAACGTGAGCGCGAAAAAATAATAAAGGAAAAATATCGTGAAATTTGAAAGCAATTAGAAGAAGATAAAAGTATTTCACGTATGGCGGATTCGCACCGATGTAGCTATGGCAACAAGCAGGAAATCCTCGTCGAGATTCGGGCGATAGAGACAGAAGAGCGGCTGATGCAGCAGTAATGAGTAATGTCAACTTTTCAGCTCCGCTTCGTGTGTGAATGGAAGAGACTATCAAATCGAGACTGACTCAGTAATTACGATAAACGTCTTGGCAAGTTAGCACTCGTGTGTAAAGATTTGGCAAATTACGGTAACCTTCTGAATAAGATTGCAAGAATTTTTTTTTCTCACTTTTTGTGGATTTCTGTTTGTTATTTTATGGTTGGAGGGAAGTTGAGGAACTGTTTGGTAATTTTGGTGGAATGAAAGGATTATATTATATTAAATTTTTGGAATTTTTGGAATTTGTGATAAATTTCTGCAGTTTTCTGGAAAGTTTTTGTAATATTTGTCGAATTCCTCGAGTTTTATATTGAATATGTACATTTTTTGACAAATTTCATCAGAATTCTGTCCGATTTACCGTGTTATCGTATTCAGGTTAATCTAGAACACACTATCTAAAGGACATCTCACTTACCACAGACTAAAAGCAATTTAGATGGTCAAAAGGCATTGCGTATATCATCGGTTTATGAAAAGTTTACTGGTGTTGCTAGTCCTTTAAATAGTGGGTACTGGGGTTAATCCTGAAGAATAGCTGCAACTTTTAATTATAAACTATAGCTGTCGCCAGAATTTTCAGGGTTCACGCTAAAACAGCGAACTTCCTTGCTTTGCAGCCAACCTGCTTCAGTGTTATGGGAGAAACCTACCAGGCAGGAGAAAACCAAACAACCACTCACATTTTCATGTGGAAACTGATAACATCTCCACCATGCCCCAGCTCAATCAGCCCCTTTTATTAAAGCATTTTATGTATTTCTATACAAGGACAAACACAAGGCAAACATTATCTTCTTACAGCACCTATTCAATTACTACTACAGTCGGACCCGCCAGTAGCGACCTTGGATATAGCATCAACCCGGTTATAGCGTCACGTTTGGTGCGGTCCGGCCAACACTTTGAAGCTGTAAGCGGATTCGCTTGTAGCGTCAACCCGCTTATAGCGTCAATTTAAGCCCGGTCCCTTGATTGACGCTATAAGCGGGTCCGACTGTACTTTTACACAATTCATCCAATATCTAATAATCGTATTCATTGCAATCTTATCCACGTTTCCTCATTATAATACTTCGCCGAACCTTACAACTGATCTTGAGTATATCTTCAAATGAGAGATGCATTACATCAATAATGCAAAAGGTTAAGCAGAATAACAATGAACTTAGAATGCCCCTTTGGGAAACTCTCTTCTTCCTATTACATCTCTTGAGACATTAAGAGTACATCCCCAACTCTAATGCAATGATGCTCGCTTTAATATCCAATATATAAAGTAAATCTTACTATTTAAAACTAATTCAAATTGATTCAAGGCAGTTCTTGATTGGCTAACCATACCATTCAAAGCTACCATTTTCTGTACTGTTGTAATAATTGTAATAATAGTTATAACATTAACTGCAATTTAAAATACTTTCCTGAAACTGCTGTTTATTCTAACCATCTTCCCATACCACATAAGGATTTACTGTCCCCACTAAAACCAATTCAATCACTAAACCACCAAACTCCTCTAATTTATGTCCTAACCATCCATTTTATGTCCAGAGAAGACATTGGAAAATCCTAACTTAACCGAAGGATGTCTTCACCACATCTTATTGTCATTCTTCAAACAAAATTAAGACTTAAATAGAACTTAATTGTGAACCAGTGCTTGAATCCACCATTAAAGACAAAGTAGTACCAAAATAGCTTCTTTAATACATCACACAAAGCCATTGTGATCAGGCACAATGAATTTTTAAAAAAAGATTTATGAATTGTAAAACTTGAACAAACCAATTACAAAACTGCCATTTTACTCATATTTTACATTGATTGTGTATTTAAAAATAATAAATTAGTTTACGTAAGATTTACAACTTATCGGAGTTTGCGGAGAACAAAACTTATGTCTTATAACTTATAAATTCCATGTTAATTATAAATCTAACTTGTAATAATAATAATTATTATTTTATAAACAATCCTAAACCTTCTAAAAACCATTTTAAAACACAAATACTTCTATATTTACCATACTAAGAAGATAAAATCTTCAATTTCACTCTTCAGTACCAGCAATCAGCAACTCTGAAACTGAAACCTTAAGATTGCAAGCAAGCTTGCTCATCATGAATGGAAGCAGCCACTAAAGTTTACCCACCTCAAGCATTTTCACAAGAATGAATCTGAGAACTAAGGATTAATTAGTCTCCTCCCCATAGAAATAGATGTCTCATTCACACCCTAGAGGTGTAATAAAAAGAGGAAATTCCAGCAAAACATCCACATTATTGTTCCTGAAAACTGATACCCTAAGTAAGAGGCAAAAATCCCCTTCACTTTTGGGAAAGAAAGTGCTGCTTAAATGGCACATAGGTCTTTTAATATTGGGGCTCTGAAGGTACTCTTTGACTTCCTTCTTGAAATTTCTCATGTATTTAGGGTCAAGGATTTCATTCCTTTATCAAATGAAGAAGAATTTATTATAGTATCCAGCAAAAAAGTCAGTTCTGTCTCAGCAGGATTTGACCCATGAACTCTAGTTAGATGTACATTGAAAACAGCCTGTCTGGATGGATCAAAAGACTTTAGAAGGCTTAGAGTGAAGAGACTTAAGCTTATTGTTGTGGACAAGATAAAAAGTTGTTTTTATTAAGAATTGATGTTTTGTCAACAACAAGTTTTGTCAGTGTTTTAGTTATGAATGTTTTAGATGTTGTTTTTGAATTTAATAATGAAGTTTTCTGTGTTTAGAATAAAAATAGAAGTTTTAATGGGTGAAACCAATTTGCTTTTAAATTTCTGCAATTTCTATCTAATTTCAGTGGTTTTTGCATTGAATCTATTAAAATTTCTTTCATATTTGTGTACTTGCCAGTAAGAACCAGCTCTTTATTGGCCTGATTGCTATACTATAACTTATATCAAACATGTGTCAAGTTCCATTTGGGATTTCAGCTTTTCGACAAATACCAGGTTAACACATTTAATTAATATTGAAATTCTTGCAGTGATTGGAATAAAAATTACATCAGATGGGTTGGCCTAACTTTATAAAGGCAATGAATCTCAAGTGGAGATCCTCTAGGTTGACCCATATCTTGTACCATTGATTTAGTGGCATCATTCTAAAATTTTAACGACCGGTTCTCAAAATTGACTGCCCCACAGAAAATTATCCTTGAGATGAGATGGTTGAAGGAAAGAGTTGGTCAAGCAAAAAATACAGACGGACCCGCCAGTAGCGACCTCGGCTATAGCGTCAACCCACTTACAGCGTCACGTTTGGTGCGGTCCGGCCAACACTTTGACGCTGTAAGCGGATTCGCTTGTAGCGTCAACCCGCTTATAGCGTCAATTTAAGCCCGGTCCCTTGATTGACGCTATAAGCGGGTCCGACTGTATAATACTTTTTTTTTTAAAAAACTGAAATTTTATTTGCAGTACTCTGTGAACATTTAAAGATCTGTCACATGTCAGATTTGTATTTCAATTTCTTTTCACGAGTAAAGTAGGACATGTCTAGTCATCTTGCTAAGTGGTTCAACAATCATCCCAACTAAATGGCATTACTGCCTTAATAGCAGCCAGAGATGATTCATACAAATTTAGGCCAACCCCTTTGGTGTAATCTTTAGTTCAGCTCCAGCCTATCTACATGACAAATAAATACAAAGAAGACATGCAATGATATGATTACATTTTGTAACACCCACATGAAAACTCATGACCTAACATAACCACCATTTTACTTGAAAGACAATTTGCTTGTGTCACAAAAATGAGTAGTAAATTGTCTAAGCAAAATAACAGTGGCCACGACGTCTCGCCAGGACGCTCATTTTTCTAGTTTTCTCAATAATGCAAAAATTTAAATTTTATTCCTGAATTCAATAACTGAATATTATTAATAAAAACCGAACCCCAAAACAGAATTGAATAACTGCAAAACAGAATTCAATAATTGCAAAATGGAATTCAATAATTGCAAAATTGGACTCCATAATTGCGTAACGGAACTCCATAACTGCAGGACGGAACTCTATAACTACAGGATCAAACTCCATAACTGCAGGACGGAACTCCATAACTGCAGGATCAAACTCCATAACTGTAAAGTGTTTCATCAAATTTTAAGAGTGAATATTGACAGTAACGGTCCTCCATAAGCCTCCACCACACTTTTCAATTTTCATAATGTGAAAAATGGCTTTCTACTAACTTTCCAGACCCACTTTAAAACATGCTTATCGTTGCACGTCTTCTCCATGTTAGTGTATTATCCAACCTTAGCTAGCATGCCGGAAATGGTGGAATGCCAATAAATCCAAGATAGCATTGTCCAGCACATTTTCGACTTTTACAGAAAAAGACAAGCTGCTGCAAGTCCAAAACTTTCAGAAATTAGAATGACATTGAAGGGGGAGAAAACAACTAACCGACTTTTTCCGGCATGCCAGCCAAATACACCTGATTGTTTTTACACGGTCTTTTTTACACGATTTTGATATAACACGATCCAGAAAAATAAACCAATTCTGTTTTTACGTGACGTCAGTTTTTTGTTCTTTTTTGGAAATTTTACAAATTCTGACCGTGGATTTCTACGGATAAGATTTAGTTGAATGTACTAGTTCCTTCCTCCACTACCTAATAAATATTTCCTTCGCTTATCGCTAATTCCGCTCAGAGGCTTTGGACCGTACAAAAACTTCCGTTCACCTAACATTCATCATTTCATTATCAACATCCCATATTTATTTCCGATATTACGACATCTCGCAAAAGACCAAAGTATCCGCTTGTGACCTTAAGCAATACTCCTTCCTTCCTTCCTTCAACCCCTTGTTTTTAATAAACACAGCCCATAAGCTGTGCAAATGCCACCCGGAATAACCACCGCGGTCACAACCCCTCATTTTCAATAAACACCACAGCGTTTAATTGAAAAGTACAACATATCAGCCCACTGCCAATGGCACAGTAAAAAGAATCAATTGAACACAAGTTGCTCACTATATAGTGAGCAAAATTGTCAGCAATGAAAAGCTGTTTGGGAACCCCGGCAAATGAAGTTGACAGCAATTGTGTAACCCCAATTGATGACAAGTAGTGAGAGTTCACTGTAATAACTGGGGAAGCAAAGCACAACCCTTTTATGTCAAATATTGCCTCGAATGTGGCACTGCTGAGAGATTCTCAGGCGTATTATGTGCTCATGTGTGTCATTTCTCTGCCATCTTTGGCACATGTTGTTCCCTCTATGTCTTCCACTTGGAGTTATTGATCTGTGACCAGTTATAAAGCTTCCTTTTTCAACCTGCCAACTACTTTTCCCCTTCTTAGGGTTACATTTATTCAGTGAAAAAGATGATTATGATCTATATTGAGAAGGGGAATGTAATATTTCATGGTTTTCTCCTAAACCTACTTATTTTTCAAAGTTGGAGAAAAAACATTTCATGTTGGCGAGTACCGTGAATGATCTGTTGGCCTTTTATTGATCAGTTTTGGCCGTTGATAGGGAAAATTTCTGGGAAATTGATGACAGTTTGTTTATACAAATTACGAAACGAAGTCGAAAAAACTTTGTTCCGACATCGTTTGTCGGTTTTTCCAGAAAACCAATGTCGAATCAACAATAATTCAAATTTTCAAATCATTATTAGTACATAATTTAATCATTTTAGGATTAGTTGATTATAATTTTAATCATAAAGTCTATAATGTGATTAACCAGTGATCAAATGACTAAAAAATCATTCGATAATTTTCTTTTAATTCAAAGTTGATCATTTAAAAAAATCTAAATTTCTTCTACATTTGATGATTATCGTAACTGATCACAAATTGATCAAAAAATGACTTTATATTTTCTATAAGGTAAACGTTGATTCGACATCGAATCGACATTAATTTTTAACTAAAATTATTCAACCAAAAATCAACATTGATTCAACCAATTTTGTTTCCGTAAAGTTGTGCGCAGTGTTTGCGAAGAATTTCTTTGCAAGTCAGAGTTTGGATGTTTATATTGTTTTTTGTATAATTTTGTATATTGAAGTGAAATGCATTAAGTTTCTCATGCATAATAAATGGATAACATAAACAATTTGCAGGCATTTTATGAAAAATAGATACTTCTTATAAAACATTCAGTACATTTAGTTGTTTATGTAGTGTTGGTTTTGATGGATAATGAATACAAAACAGCTAAAATTGTGAATTTTTAGTGAAGTTTTTGAAAAATGGTAAGAATGTTTTAGAGGTTGATAAAGTGTGATAGCTTTTAATGGAATTTGGAATTCTAATTTTATCACCAAAGTTAGAATTTGTGATAAAAGTTGGAAGTTTATGAGGATTTCGAATTTTATAGGACAAAAAATTTGGGAAATTCAAAATGTTCATAAAATTCTAAAATTTACTTCCAAAAAATTCTAAAATTCATTTCTAAAAAATTTTAATTGTCATAAAATTCAAAATTTTATAAAAATTTAGAATTTCACAAAAATTTCTTTAAAAAATCTTATAAAAAAATTATATATAAAACATTTACAACCCAATGACTAAAAACTCATTTTCACCAAAAAAACAAAATCAGAATTCCCAAATACTCCCATTTGCTTGACCACACTTCCCTTCCTTCACAGCAAAGAAAAAATTGAAAAACCCAACTCAGCATGAATTCTAAACACACCCACCCACCCTCCTCCCTCCCCCACCCCCACACCCCCTCAATCCACATTTCCCCTCCAAACATCTCAAAATTAATCAAATTATAATCACACAAACTTGACACTCACTCGAATTAATCCATTTCATTGCTTCATTTAATCATCAACAACAAAAAAAGCAACAAATCGATTTTCAACACAATAAAAAAAACCCAAAAAACACACACAAAAAAAGAATTACACATTCCAACCCGGAAAAACCATTTCTATTAATTATCCCTAAGCCTAAAAACGGTTTTTACTATTCTGCGCAACGAATTATGCGCACGAAAGGGTTATAAATAAACTCCGGAGCACAACCTCCATCGCAGAGCTCATCATCAGACTAGGGTGACATTAATTTCATGTAATTGCAGCTACAACGAGCGCTGCAGTGCAGCCCCCTGGTGGAAAACAGCTCTGTGCACTTTTAATATTGATTGGTAATTAGAGAAATGTCTCGTTACATAAACCCGCATTTCCATTAAAATCCAAAATTGAGTAAATATTAGTCAAAAGTGTGGAAACGGAAGCAAACTTGGGATATTTTTCAAGTTGAGACAAAATTAAGGTTTGCGAGCGAGTGCCCCCGAGGGGAAATTTTGCTTTACTGTGCAAAGGTTAGCTGGAGATTGGAAATATCATCTCTGATGGTCTTATCAATTAAGAGCTAACTTGTTTTAATCAAAGATGGGATTATGGTGAGAGGAGTGATTAAATGAGAGGTGGTGCGGTCAGTTTGAAAATTCTCTCGAATTAAAATTGTTTTCAGGAGATTTATGTTGAATTGTGTTCAGCCTTTACAAAAAAAAAAAACCAATGTGAAATTTGATGTGAAATCTAAAGTTTCACGCAGTTGTAAATTTAAAGACGTTCAATGCAAAAGATGGTTGGAAAAGTTAAGTTTACGTTAACTTTGCATCGAGTAAATGTAAACATCAATTTGACGTTGCATCGTATTAAATGTAAACATCAACTTTACACACTGACTTTGTATCATATTAAATTTAAACATACGTTACACACTAACTTTACATCAAGTAAATGTAAACATCAACTTTATACACTGACAACGTTATTGTAAACTTGGCATTAGGTTTCACAACACGTAAAAATT
>JAQIXT010000447.1:0-35341 GCA_034700445.1 Stenotaenia linearis
CGAAAATTATTATTTTCGAAAGGATTTTTTCGCCATCCCACCATCCTAGCCTAACAAGGGGGGGGGGCTCCCGCCCCCCTTGGACCCCCCCCACCTAACCTAAAAAATTCCAGTAAGTCATTTCGAAAAGAGTCGTGATTTTTTTTCGAAAAAATCACGATTTTGAAATATTTCGAAATAAATCCCTTTCGAAAGAAATCCTTTCGAAAAGAATCTGTTTTACGTATTTATGAACTTGAAGCATTCAAATCTCTAACAAATTTCTGTGTAAGAACGAATAAGCGACTAAAACAAACATGGCTACCAACTTCGATCTAACTTTTGCAAGTTGTTATAAAACAATTTTTAAATGATACTGAGCTATCAGAATGTAAAAATAAGCTCAGTGTACCTGAATTTAGAAGTTATAAACTCATTCCAAGCATTATCATAGAAATATCAAGAAAACTTGTATAATTTGTTCAGGAATACAGCAGGGATATCAAATCTCTCTTCATGTTAGCCAAATAGTCCTGAGAACTGAAATCTCTTATTCCAATTACTCACTCATATCATGTCACAAACTCCCAAATGTTGGACCAAATTTCAATGAAATGAGTAACCGATAGAAAATCTAACAAATTCAAAAATTCAGACGCACTCACCAAATAGAAAATTCTAATCTAAAAAATTAGCATACTTTTTGTAAATACAAAATTATAAGATTTTTTGAAATAGTTTGCAGTTACTTGGTCATTTCATGGCAAAAACTATAATATTTTAGTAAAATATTTAACAAATTTCAAAACAAAATGAAAATCGACAAATTTTCTGCGTATAAATTACCAAAATTCGCACTTTCTTTACAAAAATTATTATTTTCACAGCAGATTTTTTTCAAATAATTTTAGCTGGTTCATCTCAAGTAAGAATTGCATAATTAGAACTCATAACCTTCACAAGGCTTACGAAATGTAACGCATTTACATGATAAATAATTGAGAATTTAACCAAACGAAGCAACGATATCACTCCCAAAGCGCACAAATCCATGATTTATACCTCAGAAAGACCAACAAACCCCCAAAAAGCCTCTCATTTACATCACAAAACCTCCAACTGACAAATAATGACAATAACATCCATCTTTACAACAATTTCCATAAAAATAGAACCAAAACCTTCACAAAAAACCCAACAAAACCTCTTCTTCCCAACTGAACTCCCCCATTCTAACCCCCAAAACCCCAATACCCCATTACCCACAACTCCCTGCGCGCACCTAGTGACCATAAACCCAACCACCAACTCCCTTTCTCCACTTTAAAACCGAAACTAACACCCTCGATGAATCAAAACAACTTTCCGCACGTCTTTTCACCCCTACCCGACCCACCAAACTCGACATTTAACACCACTTAAGTGAATAAACGCTCTTCTAATTCGCAAAGCCGATAAGAAAAGAAGAGAAAAGTGATACTCTTACCGTGTATGAAGACGAGAAGGGCGATCAACAAGACTGAAATATTAGAAGCGGCCATCAGTAGGTAGTTAATAGTGATTTATGATGCGTTTCCAGTCGACCCATCACCAGCATAGGTAGAGGGGGAGTCACGAAGGAACTCAAAGACACAAACGTGCAGTAGCCGTGAGCGGGAGGGCATCGACTGCAACTAGACGATGAGGAAGCGGTGAAGGCTTCTCGCGCACACTTCACTGTAGGATTCAATTGATTATGAGCGCCACTGGTGCCGCAAAATGAAAACTATTTTTTATGAGTTACGAGTGCGTTGTAAGAAGGGAAGTGGAGAGCGAGCTGCAAAGAAGAGAGATAAATACGTGGAAATTAGTATTTTTCTCAATGAGAAGAATGGTGAATGAGTGAGTTGATTTTTTTTGCGTCTTGTTTTAGTTTTATTTTTAATTGAAAAAAATTTTGGGTTTTAAAATTTAATTTTTTAATTTTGTGAGTGAAGTGTTTGGAATTTTTAATGATTGGTGTTTGTATTAAAAGAGTAATGTTTAATTCAGGATTGAAATTTCGTTCCAATTTAAATTTGATTTAAAATTCATTAAGATGTTGAAGGTATAATAACTGCGAAAATTGGTTCCGGGGTCCCGAAAGAAATTTATGAGAAAAAATTTGTGACTTGTAATTGAATGGAATTGGATATTTAAGTGAGTTTGTTTATTTTTTTAAATTTTTTTATTTATTTTTTTTTTTGATGCAGTTTTCCAATTCACTCTATTTCAGGATGCAGCTGGTGTTGTTTGATGCAACAATAAATCAAGAATGTGTGCATGATGAGTCGCAATTGACCACTTATCGATTCAAACAAACTCAATTTTCCTGGGTATGCAGGAAGCAAGAAAAGCTTTTGGTGCTTAAGATGAATGGCACCCTTGGGCTAAAAGAGGTCAAAATCTTGCAGCTTCATAAAAATGGTTCATTTTTATACAATATACATCATTCCCAGTAGAAAAATATAATTTCAAGAAAGGTAAAATCAATAAGGATGATATTTTGAGTGATACTTTGAGTTGTAAGTTCTAAATTAATATCTAACAAGTCAGACAAATATTTTCTGCAAAATTTCTTGCAAAATATTTTTAACTCACAGCAAAAACATTTTTAGATACATTTTATGATTCATTGTAACTGCTTATTTGGACCTTTTGACCTACAGTGAAAGAGATATAACCAAAGGAGATTAGAATTTAATTATTGTATTGTATTTGCAAAAATTATGTATAACTCAGCTTAAAAAAATCTGCAAAATTTTTATATAAAAATAATAAAAAGTGTAAACATCGAAAATTATGCATAAAATTTGCAGATTTTATTATTGTTTTAAAATTTTGCAAATTTTTTACAAAAATTTTAGTTTTTGCTAAAAATGGCTTAAGTGTTAGTTATTTGCAAAAAAAAATTCACTTTAATTTGCAAAAATTGTGCAATTTTTTGCTGGAGGGTTAGCTCAATCAAAAATAAAATATAATACAGTAAATATTGTTGAAGATGATTTTCAAATAACCTTGAATTGAGGTCAAAGCTTTTTGAAACTGCAGCAAATTATCATCAATTGGTGCAGTTATCATCACCACTCACTCATAAACATGTTTACTTTCAATCGCTAATGATGCAGAAGTATATTTTCTTTATATTCAGATGTAAATTTCCAATGCTATTCCATAAACAGTGTTCAATGTCACTATGGTAACTGATTTGTGAATAAAAATTGTCCTGTTGATGATTAAGTTTGCTAAAATTCAACATCAACTACATTTACAAGCACACTACATCATGTACTCACATATTGAACATTAATAACACCTAAGCACTTCATCGTTGACTCAATTCCGGCCCATTTCTCTCTGCAAATTTGTCAGCACAACATTGGAAAAATTATTCCACCAAATTTGTTATTTACAATACCCACATTAAATTACCCATTATGTGGTGTGTGCTAGTAACCACTGAGCTAGTAAATAGCTCTTTGAAATTTCAATTAGACTTGCAGAATTGACTTTCCATTACAAATCCATTGGAGCATTTTCAGTGAGTAAAATCAGAAATTAATTCCCAAAAGAAACAAAATGATTGTTTCAACAAAGGAAGATGTTCTGCAGTTGCTACGACCACTTGACTCAAGTGAGTGAGGTTAAACCACTGTTTAGTTTCCCCTTGGCATGCTATATGAAGACCATGCTGTTCTAATGGAGAAAATTTTAACTGAGGTGAAGAAGGTCAGTGCTTCACTAATGTTTGTATTTAGCCTTGGCTGTGCAATCAAACATCATCACTATTAGTCATATAAATCAAAAGCTAAACCTTAATTACACGTAATTCATCTTGTGGGTTTTATCGCTAACGGCTGAAGTAAGCGAAACAATTTTAGCTGGAATTGAGTTATAAAGTAATTTGATTTCATTTAGTTCATCACCTTGGGTGACCTTTAAGAAGTTAATTTCTACATTTCCCCTGTAATCAGAGCAAAGCATTCTTGGCTGTTGCTGTATGTCACTGATTTGAGAGGAAAAATTTTCCTATTGATGATTGCAGTTAGTAGACAATAAGGAAGAGTGAGTTTGGAATGCCCAAGCAGCTACTGAGGCAATACGTGACTCAGTGAATCTAACCTGAACAAATTCCAATCCAGTGAACAGAAATTGGGATAAAATGTTAAGAAAAACTTATTAATTTATAACTGAAGATCAGAATTTCTAGTGATGTAATATTTTCTTGTAAATACAAATTAGTTTATGAGAAAAAAAGTCTATTATAGTTTTTACTGTTTGTTAAGAATCTGCAAAACAAATTCAATGCAATGTAAGTTATTCACAAGTAATTCCTTAGTAATTCCCCAAGTAATTCCAAAAAAATTTTCTACAGAAATCTAGTCATAGAGGCCGTAAAGACCTTTCTTTATTTGCAGGACAAGAGGCCCTGGAAATAAAGAGGGTTTTCATGTTTACATTATACATATAAGCTGGTTTTTAGGGCATTTTACAGCCAACACATTTTAGTCAAAAGGCTGAATTACTTGAACTTGTAAACAGTTCAGGTGTTCCTTTAGTGATTACATGTCTTTACGTAGGTGCTCAAGAATTAAAAGGCGATTTAAAATTATAAAATGAGTAGTGTGCCCCAACAAATTACTTATTTTGATTAATTTGAGAATAATAAATTTAATCACCATGAGCCATAAAGAAACAATGACCAAATTAATTTCTTGTAGAATCCTATAGGACATTTTCACCTTTAAAAATTGCAATGCGTTCTAATTGGCTGACTACAATGGACAAAGTTCAATTTCTTGCCATTTCTGGTTCTAGCATTGTTAATAGATTTTTAGATTTCAATCAAACTTCATGAGTTATTCTTGGATTTGCTCCAGCTGACTGTCATCTATGCTACACTTGACTATCAATTGCCAAAACATTTTATAATAGAATAAAAATCTCACAACAAATGTTAAAATAACAAACATTATTCTAAAATAACAATTTCTTTAATAACATAATAATAATATTCACTCTAAATCCTGCACTTAAACTTACATTGCATTAAGAATACATTTCATTTAACAATAAAAAGAACAACTTGAGTGTGGAATTATTCCAGCTTAGAAGATTTACCTTAATTACAAAGAAGAAACCCCTTGTGAATATTCATTTGGTACATTTTTTAAACTATGCAGTTCTACGGCACATACATTGAAGTGGGAAAGCACATCCACATTTAGCCCAGACAATGTTTATGTAAATTTGTGTTTATATTGGGAGTTTATCTTTGTTTGGACAGTGAAACTCTTTTGCATTACAAAACTATGTGTATTATTACAAACAAAGCCCAATCTGTATGTTGTTTGTGAAACATCTATCCAACATTATAATAACATAACATTGTCTTAAAACTTCTACTTTATCTTAATTCCAAAATCCACACACACCTTCCTCTTTAACACCCAATTATGGCAGGAAAAGAAAAACTCCCTCAAGGAAAAATAAAAAAACAAATGATAAATCTCACATTTTCTTTTTTGAAAAAAAGAACTTTTCAAATAAAAACAAGTTAAACTGCAATTTGAAATAAAAAAGAAGCAAATTCCAATTTCCAAACTTGCAAATGCATTTCTAAACCCCTCAATCACAACCCCCAAATTAAAGTGTAGAAAATACTGAGTAAAAATCAGCACTTTCCTTCATTCCTTCAAGCTGACCAATGGTCAGGACACAAGACACTGACTGAATACTGAACACCTATTGAGTATTTCTCCCAAGAGTTGCATAAGGCCGGCTGAGGAATAAATCCTGCACTGGATACTCACAATCCTAGTGGGAGAAAGTGACCATGGAAACTCTTGGAATTGTGAGTAGATCTGATTGGCACTCGAATAAAATGCTTGCACATAAGGGAGGATCCGGTTTCCATTAAAGAAGGGGCGAAATTTCTTCTTTTCCAAGCCTAAGGAGTTGGCAAGTTTGTCAGCTTTAAATTTTTTATGTTTCTTTTTCTCTTCGGTGAAGGCTGTATGGGAACGGTGAAATGTGAAGATGGTGGTTTTTTGAGAAATTGCCTCAAATTCACATCGCTATTTGTAAAGAGATGGTATTTTGCGTCAATTGCTGCGAAATGGACTCGCAGATAAAATTGCTTCGCACGAAAGTAAACTAATGAAAGCAGCAGTGACTCTGGAATAACTTGAAGCCGATCGCATGATCGCACTTGGGTGTCATGTGTTTAAATTGCATGATTCCACGTTTTCATTTACATGCGGCTTTAAAATCATCGTTAATGTTATTTATGTATATTTGCAGGGCTGAGTTTTTAAAGCTGAAGAAGTGATATCTTATTTCCAGCGGAGTTTTTGCAATTCCCCATTTTGATGTCCTTTTGGATGTAACCACAGATGTTGAGAATGAAGGAGCAAGATTTACCTAACAAATTACATGGTTAAGCCATTAATGTAACAATGTTTCCATGTTAATCAATAATTTTCATTAGTGGAACATCTAACAAAGGAAAATTGTTTAAAAATACTAAGACAGTAGCTCACTGACACTTAAAAATATATTTGGAATATAGTTTCCTTGTACACTATTTTAAATGTATATTTATTTGGTATAACTGAGATGTATTTCTTTCTTGCAGGAGGTTGCACTTTGTTTGTACTGTAAACTGTATTATAATATTCATAATATGTCGGAATACAATATATAAAGTATGTTCCAAAGTAAATGATTTCTGCAAATATTTAATATCATAATAGAGGTAGTTTAAATATAATAATATGATAGGTTGACAATGATCTTTAAGATCATTGAGTTTGTTACTTTTAAACCATTATAGCTATGGAGGAAAAAAATGCCAATTAGAAAGTTATAGGACATCATCTAATTAGAGCAGAAATGTTTTGGAAGAGTTCATTTTTCTATTCATAGAGTAGTTTTAGGATAGTTCCTATTTACTGAATATGTTGTTCAGATTCTAATGCTTGGCACCAGGTAGATAGCCTTTTAGGGCAAATGTATTTTTCCAAGTTTAGCAGCACAACCATGATCTAATCAATCTTGTTTGTAACAATAAATTTAATCTGACTGCAACTTTAGTTGCCCAAAAAACCTAGCTGTTCACTAAGGCCCTTAGGCATTGCCTACTCTTGCTATGTAGAAGCTACGTCCCTGCAAATTTTGGTCACATTTTCAGCCACTTATCTCTTTCTTTAAGATAGTCAGCAAGTTGGTTGGCCTCAGTTTCATGGACATAGCTCGCAGATCCACAGATTTTGCAACAGTGCAAAGAGTTTGACTTTAAAGATATGAATGTTTCAAGGTTAATTTGATGACCTCTCTATCTTTACTGGTATAAAAGATAAAAAATGATTTCAACTAGAAGACAATGTTGACTTTAAAGTCAAAAATCAAATTTTATCCTATCACTGTTTTAATTATTCTTAGCTTACTTTTACATCAAAATAGAGTGCTTTGTAGAAGTAATTTAATTTTGAGCACTGTATGTTTTACTTATTGTGTGTTGCTTTTATACAATATTTCTTTCACATAAAAAGTACTCAATATATATATAAATTGATTTAACACCATGTCAATGCATATAAAAAGGTTTTCTCCTACAAAGTTGCAGGAAAAGGAATGCAATAGGAAGTTCCAATACCTGAGCTCTGGCAGTGCTTTTCATATTGAAGAAATATTGAAAGTACTGTAGAGTTGAAACGTACTAAAAGCAATAAGTAATATGAACTACTCAAAGATAATGTGTATTGTATGGTAGAAGGCAATATTAACTAACATTTACATAGTTATTAACGACTATTGCAATACTTCATTCCACTTTACATTAAAGGCAAAATAAATACTCAAACAATTAATTGCAATAAAAACTGTTTTATCAACTCTTCAAAGCTTAAGAATTTTATTTTAATTGTTGGCTTTAACTAAGAACAGGATATTACATCCACTCTAAATGAGTTTACAAAATATTGATTAATTAAAATTTCATTTCAATGTTGTTTATCAGCTGACTGTCGTTAAAATATTAAAGGAGACGAAAAGAAAATTATTATCATAAAATAATAATCTCCATTCAAAATGTATGAAATTTGATGTGCACAAGTTCAACGACCAAAGAATTAAGTTATTTAATCCTTTGATCTTAAATCTACTTATCAACGGGAAGGAGTTGAAAGTTTATAAAATCTTAACTAGGTGTAGACAAAGACAACACACGCTTCCTATGGATTACTGATACTCTCTTTTCTTTACAGCATTATAAATTTATACTTCCCAAAAGATGTTTTTGTTTAAATCAAAAATTCCTCTCCGATGGAGTTCAACAAACAAGCAAATAATTTTTTTTAGTATTTTGTTTGCTTTAGTTGTTCAACAAAGTTTTGTATCAAAGAATGCTGATGAGTAATGCATAGCACAAGTTATGTTAGAAAACCAGTGATTTAGTCTGAAAGTCTGCAGGAAAAATTAAAAAAAATACCATTTTTGTATCTTTAAGCTATTTAAAGATTTCATTTTTTAGTTAATAAATAACTATGAAGATTTAGGAAACTATTGCTAGAATTTAATACAAGCAAACAAGAATTTGCAAGATTTCAAGATACTCATGAGACTTTATGCGAGCTGATAAAACAAAACAACCTTGTTATTTCTTAAGTTTGAAAAACACAATGAAATGCAACAACAACACACTGCAAATCACAAAAACACAGACTATACAATATACGCATAAAATTTACCCAATTAGAAATTTGAAAGCTTATGAAATGCCCATACTTATTCATCATTATGTCAACTTCAAATCTGCATTTACATCCTGCACTAGCACAACACAAACTGGCAAACATCATGTTAATGCTCTACCTCTGACTGTCCTATCAATCACATATAGATTGAACGTGCAATCTAGATGACCAAGTGTGTGGAATTACAGGCCAACATATCACTGCCATAGTGATTTCATTTCCTCTAATAATTCTCCAAGGATTATTTACTGTCATACAAGGGCACTATTAGTGAAAAAGAATTACTCCCCACCCCTGTGACCCAGAATTCCCATAGCAGTAAACACTATATAAAAAAATCAAACAAACCCACCCACCAATGTTGTTTTCAGATCATTTCAGCTGATTTGTCACACTACAATTTCTGTAATGTGAGAACAGAGAAGAAAAAAATATAATTTAGATCAAAGATTCATGAATTTCAACACAATTCATTCAAAAATCCCTTCAAACATTTGTTCCTTTCAAAGCTTCTAAAGGGATTTACATTTCCTTTGAAACTTAATAAAAAGATGTCTGAGAGAACAAAGGTGTTTTTCAAATTTATTTACTTTTGAAATGTTTTATTTGTTAGTTTAAATCCCATGAGAAAACCACGAGGGTCAAATGTGTGCGGCAAATAAAAAATACATTAAAATATGTAAATAGAGCTATTATTACAAAGGAAAAAAACACATTTAAAAGCTTTTCATAGCTTCTTAGGTATTTTGCTTTGGTAATTCCACAATATATGGTTTTTACCACATAAACAACCACATAAAATTCCAAACTCCCATCTTGTTTTCCTCTGAGCCTTTGAATATGTGAAATGTATAATCTTTTCCTGGTTTCTATTAAAGCATAGCAGTAAGTTGAAGCTAGTTTATATCCCATTGTGTCAAATGGGTCTATCACATTTCTGTTTATTGAGACCTCTATGAAACTGAATACAAAAGATTCTATCGGAAGATGTCCAAACCAAACCAAATATTGATTTTTCCCCAAGTAACTTGACAGTTGCAAAAAATAATAAAAAAGAATTTAAAGAAAGGTTGTTTTATAAAAAAAATAAATAAAAATGTGAAATAAATAGAGCAATAAATGCAGAAAAGTCATTCTTAAACATATGTATAGCTAAGAATTACATGCTTGCAAGTTTATAGCATCAACTAGGACTTTAAAGAACCGCTTTTACCTTGTAAAAACATTGCCACAGCTGCCTTGAAACACTTAAAACAATTGAATGGCCACTTGAAGCGAAAAGAGCTAGACCAAGTGAATTTAAATTGAGTCATTGATCTTTTCCCACATCCATTTTTTCCCTACAAGATCCTAATATAAAAATATGAAGTGAATTTCACTAAGTAAATCAAATTCCACTTTATAAATTCCACATTCTTCTAAGCCTTTCTGATTAAAAAAAAGATTAATATTAAATTGCATATTAAAATGGGAGGAAATTTACAGTCAATTTTCACTTTTATCATTAGAATGTAAATGTTTTAAGCTTATAAATTGAAAATTAATTTTTTAGTAGATTTTTATAATTTTTATAATGATTATTAATTTCAAATTTACTCATGTATTTGAAACTGTTGTAATAAAATGTGTAACATTTATAAAGTGTTTACACTGCCAAAATCAACACCCAAAAAGCCTTTAGTAAAACCAGTGATTAAAGTTTGAAATTTCTATATGCAAAATGTTATAATGCAAACAAATTAAGCCTTAAAATCATAATAACTCTGTTGTGTTAGTAAAGTATAGATAATAAATTATTAACATAAACATTGCCAATGTTGTTATAAATTCAGCTCTATAAAAGCTTTTAAAATGGATAAGTTGCATGCCAACAGACATCAGTTTTTTCATGAGGTTATTTCATTAGTCAAATCTAAAATCTAATACAACTGACGTTCAAATCGGTAAATACCAAGAGTCTGTCTAGACCAGACAGACACATACATTACAGTAAATGCACAAGACATACATTCTTAATATTCTTATATAGTAATTATTCAAGTGTCGCTGTCTTTTTCTCAATTGAATACTGCTTTTACTTTGGTGTCTTTCATATTCCATATTTTGCATTCCAGAAGATTTGAAATAATTTTGTACTATAGTTTACATTTCAATTGAGAAATCTACTCATCTAATAGTTTAGAAAATAGACATCTTGAAAATACGGTCACAGGTCAAGTTTGATAACACCAAAAATTCATCAGCCATCAAATGGTGGATTTACTTACAAACCATTTAGGACAGCCCTAAGCTTTGACAATGTCAGGATCCAAATCTTAAGGATCCACTCAATTCTCCATCTAAACCACCCTTATGAATATCCATCAGGGCCCCAGAATCTCTAAACTTGAAACTATGTGTCAATCATAAAAAGTATTTGTCTGCCTATTCCAATCAAAGAATTGTTTTGATTGGTTAGATCATGTCATACGACCACTTTAAGCCCATGTGTTTACTATAGAGACAGAACTAAAAGATAAGAAAAAAAGATTGAATGGGAGGGAAAAGAGAGGAGAAATAGACAGTTAAGGGAAAAGGTGAGAAAGATGGTGGCACAATTAGTGGGGAAAGGGGAAGATGCAGAAGGGAGACAAAAGGGAGGCACAATAGGGAGATAAAAAATACAAACTACAGAGAGAGAGAGAGAGAGAGGAAGGCAGGAGGATAAATTTATTACTTTTGACACTACACACATAGAAATAAAGGTGTTGGACACCTTTATAGGTGTAATGGCTTGTCCTGTGACCAACACCTAGGTGTTGGTCCCAGTAAACCAGCTAATATTGTTATAATGTTGATCAAATGTTAATTTTTCAACATAGTTGTGTTGAATCAACATTTAAAATGTCATTTAATAAAACATTACTTCAACACTTAATGTTGAATGAATGTTGAATCTACTGTTAATTCACAACATTCAATTCTAAATGTTGTTTTATTGTTTAAATGACAATATTACTTAACATTATTTTTGTAACATTAAACTAATTCTGTATAAATGATAATTTAATGTTAATACATTGTTTTTTAAAATGACATTTTAATGTTTGTTTCAACATTTTTTTAGTATTGTGTAACTAATTTTGAATCAACATTCGAGGTTTACTTGGGTTCTTACAGTATAATATAAAAGCAATTCCAAATTTTTATTCTATTGTAAGCTGAATAATTTTATGAAAATAAAAAATACCCAGTGTATAATAACAAAGTAGCTCCAGCAACAAAATACTAATCAACAGTTTACATGTTTGACAGACCAAATCACCAACAATACCCTCACTTAACAAATTATTCAATAAGCCCTTTCACAACTTGACTAAACTAATCCCCAATAAATCTGCATTCAAACTCCACCCACCACAAACAAATCAAATCTATTTATTAACAACTGGGTGTTTACCACTGACCTGAACATAAATCTGGATCAAGCACAAAAGACAAGAAGCAAAAAAAATAAAAGAGAAATCTCCTCTAAATTCAGCCCACCATGCCAACCTATTGACCAGTGGTCACAGCACACAAGAGGTCGTCTCAGGATCAAGAACACTGTCCGCTAGCTCATTTTGACGCTGATCGATAGCTGCCAATAAATCACTGGTCAAATCTAATTCCCACACGCTCTATTATAAATTCTCAAAGCAAAATAGAAAAAAATTATCCGCTTGCTTTTCCTTTTTTATAGAATAATATAAAAAATCAGTTATAATTCAGCGATCACGCTCAGACAGCGTTACATGTGACAAGAAAGTTGTTCTTCTCTTCTGTTGACTGTTCAATATTTGTCTTTGTGCTGACTCTTTCAATGTGTAACGGATCGACTGCCGATATCTTACATCTGTATTTACATGTCACCTCTCTAAATCGATTGTGCCTTGCTACAACAAGGTTTAGGTCTATCATCGCTGAATGAGAGAGATAATGTTGCCTGAGGTCACAGTTATCGAAAAGTCACATGGATTGAAATATGTTTTGCAATATATTGTAAATAGATGTGACATATTTACGTACTTAGACTTTAAAATGTATTTTCATGTATTTCATAAATGTATTGATTTAAATTTAGGGGAAATGTAAACAAATTTTAAAGGCATTCAGAATACATTTTAAATGTATTAAAAATATTTGTTTTTCCATATGGATTAGCAAATATTAAGTAGAGAAGTCTTTGTAGGCCTAGTTCTCTGCAAATATTATTGTATGACTTCTATTGAACGGTGAAGTACCGTATATAATTAATTTTTCAGGCCTGAAGCAAAAAATCTTTTGAGTATCTTTTGCTCTTTTTTAAAATCTTTTTACTTAGAGATTTTGATTTTCAAGGAGTTTATCACATGCTTATCAATGTTTAGATAATTAAAATAATTAAATAATTGAGTGTATGCCTAAACTTGAGCTTAACTATTCTCTTTGCTCCAATTAGCAATGTTCTAGAAAAATCTTAGGAAAACCAGCCGTAATTTTTAGAACATGTATAGAAGCACTACCATGAGCATTTTTTATAAGTAATTTTTTCAAAAAGATCTAGAACATCATTTCTAGAAATTCTTTCTAGAACATTTTTTTACTAGAACTTTAAACAAATGGAGCCTTAAGCTGTTTGAGCTTAGATGTACAGTACCATATTTAAAGTTTAGTGTAAGCAATTCTAAGGTGACAATCATTTTGGCCATCATTATCTATAAAGATAATGATGGGCATTTTGATGTATTTTGATGATGGGCATTTTGATGTAAAGGGTATCTTTACAACAAGAAAAGTCGACGTAAAGTTAACTTGCACATTAACTTTAAATTGGCTTAAAATTTGTAAATTTAATTTTGTTTGCAGTGTAAGATCAATGGAATTATTTGGATCACAGAAATGTTTGAGGATTTTTCTAAAATGTTATATTGATAGACAAACATTTTTTATTGCACATAGTTAAAAATTTAATTATAAAATCACAAACCATGAAGTCATTTTTTATATTTTATTGAATACCAAAATTTATTGAACATGAATTTAAAATTTTATATTTCTAGCAAACTAATTTTAAAAATTTAATGAAAATTCACAACACCCCAAACATCAATTACCATACGCTTATTACAGACAACCAAACATTAAAACATTTCTAATCGACCTATTTAAATAGTACATAGCCCAAATGGCCATAAAGCAAAGTCTGAAGAAGTGAGAACGTTTCCGGTTTCAGAAACCCGACAATCGATTATCGATTCCATCTAGCTGCTGTGTGCAAACTTACTTGGTATGCCCAGCAAATCAAGCCAGCAAGGTTAGTGTTGTTTCAGGCGATTTACTACTGTAGTGACATTAAAATGACAGTTGAAGGAGAAAAAAGAATTCCAACTGTCTTTTGGTCCAATATATCAAATTGTTTCCCAAAGGTTCACATCAAACCATAAATTCTAATGTTAATTGATAAATAAAATTAATTTTTTTTTCTGGAATGTCTGCCCATCAAGTTTTAATAAAATATTTATTTTCAGCAACTACATGTTAATTACATGTTTTTAATTACATGTTTGCTGTTTATACTATATATTAATTATTCTTTTTCATTAGGCTGTTTATTAGATGTCTACTAAGAAAATTAGTTAATTCTTAAGTTTATTTTAGAGTTGACATTTTTAGATGTCAACATATAAGGCCTAATTTTTTATTTATATAAGTTTCTACAAAAAATTAAAGTTCCATATGACAAGTTTGCGTGTCATGACATCCAATCTTACTGAAACTTTTTAGTATATTTAAAGTGGTCTGTATGTATCACTCGTAAACAGTCTCTTTTCCTTAGAGAACTCATAATGTAAGGTTTCAGCTCTAAGGGATTGCATAAAAGAGATTTGCGATTATGTTTCCTTATAATTTTTTCCTACCTTAAGTTATGTCTGGGTAACTTCAAAATGAGATTCGAATTGACAATCTGTTCGTGGCCGAAAAAATCCGATTTTCATTCAATTTAAGTGCCAAATGCTTGATAACACTTTTGAAAAACAGGAAGAATGGTGTTCATGAAGACAAAATTATACAGAAACATGCCTAAGATTTTATACAAATGCAATAATGAAGGAAAGTCTTGCAGAATAATTTAGGCAAAGAGACTTCCTGCACAATCCTGCAGGACTTTTTACTATGGGCATCAATGCAGATTTGCAGTTGGTTTAATTTCATTTGTTGTTGCTAAATTAGTTTGTACAAGTAAGGGTGGGGTAGGGTGAATAAAATTAAAACTGAAAACACTTTGAAAAATCCTGAGATCACATCTAAAATTAGTTAGACTTCAAATAGCTTTAGCATTGAAATTCTCATTTCTAATGATGGATTTACTGTTTTATTGGCAACAGTTAATAGGATTTATGATAACTTTTGTTTTCAAGCAAAAACTAACTTAATATTCTAGAGACTCAATAGTGACTAAATTCATTTGCATTCACTTATACTATGACCTTAGCACTAATTTATATCAATAGAATTAATGTATACACTAGACCACCTTAATCAAGTGCAGCCTTTGTTTCAACCTCTTGTTTCTAAATAAATTGACTTTTGCCCACTTTTGTTCATTTGTAATCTATTAATTGACATTGGTAGTCTAACAGATTCTGACTCCCAAAATAATGTTCAACATCCACTTCAAAACAGTTGAACATAACTAAAATATAGTTTCAAACTATTTGAATATTAATAGTATATTAAAAGAATATTAAAACAAACATTTCTAAAATATTTACATAATCCTTAATATTACAAAGTCAGCTAAAATTTCTCATCTAAATCTCATGTAATATTCATTAATGTCACATAATACCACATAATTACTACATACTTATTTCCTAATAAAAGTCCACACAATATCTAACTTTGCATTACAACTACTGTAATTAGATTTCCATAGAAAACTTTTCCATTCAACTATGAAAATATTTGTCAGATAAATTTTTAATTCATATTAGATAATTAAAAAAGCAAAATCCCATTTATTCAGCCAAAGTCACAACTCATTTCTAATTCCCATATAACTTGGCGCAGATTGTAAATTAAAACCTGCTTTATGCTACCGAATACAACTTACCTTTAAAATTAACCCTCTTTTCATAATCACAGACATCATCCATTACCCTTAGCTGGATATGATTTAAAGCAGTTGTCCACTCAAATATCAGTGTTAACATTTCATTTAAATTTCAAGATATAACTTACTGTCCGAAAAGCTGTTAAATACCTCTTCAGCTATAATTACTTAAAGCTATCTGATTAAGTAAATAACAAATTTCTTCCTTCCATGCTTTGCTTATCAGTTTAATGACAAACTGGCTAGACAGTTTATTACTGCTTCATAGCCTGCTTGACTGAAGATGAATTTTTAAAAAATAATTTCAATGGTATTTATGGTAGAGATGTTTATTTAAGAGTTAAAGAAAATAGTTTTATTGTTGTAATAAACGATGTTTTGTAGTTTCTTTTGTTATCTCTCAGAAACACACCTGACTATGTTTATTGCTTCTTGTATTATGAGTGTTATTAACAGAGCTGCTTAAGATACAGTAATTAGAGTCAGTCTATGCAAGATATGATATTTACATTTGTTGATTCATCTATTTGTTGATTCTTAGCATTGTTGCATATAAGTTGAAAAACGGTCTATTTCCCAAACACCTATAGATAGTAACCAGACAATTGTATAGGACTTTAAGAGTATACCATTTGGATAAACCACACCCAAAGTTATCCAGTGTTAAGGAAGTGATTTGTGGATATACATATACCTCTAAGGTTTACACTTACACCTAAAAATTGGTGGAAATAGTGGAAATTAAGTCTTCAAATATAAGATAATCTATACACATACAAAAGTGCTCTAAGTAGGTAAATTAAGTGTAAAAACAATTTCTCCGGTAAAGCAGCTTGTGGCGACCTGCGATGCGAGTTAGATGGAAATGAGGTGCAAAAGGCGGGGCTTATGCCCTTGAAAGGGCTAGGGCAGTTAGTCCCTAGGCAGCCCGGTTCCCTGGTTATACAACCCCGGCGCAATGTGGAAGCCGGATTGTGTGCTGCCTATTCGCAGGTGTCCAATGTCTTAACCTAAGTTAAGACTAAGTGCCAGCGTTTTAAGCTACTTAGGCCTCGGCGAGGCCTAAGAGGTTAATATTAGTACAAGCAAGAAGAGAAGAGAGAAGAGAAGAGAAGAGAAGAGAAGAGAAGAGAAGAGAAGAGAAGAGGAGTAAAGAAGAAAAGCTCTTTATTTCTTAAGAGCTAAGAAAACAACTGATACAACAATATGATGTAGGTTACCATAACAACTATGGGTGACATGCTGAACAATAAGAGCTCACCCTCTAGCTCATGCAGAGGGTGAAACACATTCTTGAAAGTAACCAAGCAACTCAAACAGTTGCAGCCCCATCTAGTGGCTGCAACACAGCTATAAAAGTGTAAAGTAGAAGGTACACCATTAAAGTGTTCTGTACAAGTATAAGTACTATGGAGAGCCGTAACTAGCATATTTTGCACCCAAGGCAAATATAAAAATTTGCGCCCCCCCACCTCACCTGGGCACACCAGGCTAAATTAAGCAATTTTCTTAAATTTTGGTAATTTTAGCCTAAAATTTTGTAATTTCAGCCATACATTTTGTGATTTTGGAGATTTTGGCCAAAAAGTGAACATTTTCCCCCTTTCTTGGGCCCCTCTGAGAATGGCACCCGAGGCGTGTGCCTCGATCGCCTCGCCCTTGTTACGGCACTGTAACAATTTGTGTAACTACAAGTACACTTTTAAGGTATAAGTTATTAAAAACACATTTGAGGTGAATAACAACAGAAAGACCTTTTAAGGTTGAAGACAAACACTTTACAAGTGTGCATTGTCCAGCCAAGCCTTGAGGCTTAGGTAGCTTGTAATGGACAATTAGAATGCATGAAGAACGATAAGAAAAACGATGTAGGGAGACAGTCGGAATCTATGATTTCTTTAAATTGAAGTATAGTAAACTATTAATGCACAAATTGCCTAAACGACCAAGTAATAAAAACACCGTCATCATATTATAGCATTAGGTAGGGATGGGCACAGAACCGGTTTAAAAATTGGTTAACCGGTTAACCGCCACTAAGCAGTTAACCGGTTCTGATTTTTTTGTAACTAGTTAAACCGCCAGTTTAACCGGTTAATTTTTTTTTCACCAATAATTCCCAAAATATATTTTTTTTATTGAAAAGTAGCCTGAAATCATTTCAGTTAATTAAAATTAAGTTAAAAATATTTATTACACAATTTAAAATCATAAACCTAAAACATTGAGTTTAATCAAACTTTTTCATAAGACAATTCTGTGATATTAATTTCATCATTACTTCAATATTTTCATCACTTAATCTAGTTCTATCTGCAATTACAAAATTTCTGGTTTTCTGGTTTTCTGGTTTTCGCTTTCCATAGATGTTAGATACTGATGCACACTATTATTTGCAAGTTGTCAGCCAAAATTGGAATGGCATCTTAATTTGAATCAGCCTCTTATATGTAAAAATATTGAAGGGAGGGGTCATGTGATTATGAATATACAAAATTGTTAAGTCACGTGACCAATAATATTTAACCGGTTAAACCGATGGTTTAACCGGTTAATTTGGCGGTTAACCGGTTACAAGATTTTGAAAACCGGTTAACCGAATAACCGAACCGTGCCCATGCCTAGCATTAGGCCTAATGACACAAAGCAAACAGGCTTTGAGGTATATAAATGGTATAAACTGCTTTGAGATATAAACCATGTAAACCCATTTGAGCTATGTAAACTATAAACACCTCTAAGGTGTAAACTACATAAACACCTTTGAAGTGTATAGAGCACAAAAGCAGCTTATTGGTGCAAAATGTTACAATGATGCAATGTTACCTTTGAGAGATGTAAACATCTCTGCAGAGCCGTGCCACCCATGGGTGCTGTGTGTGTGGTCGAATTTAGGGTGGCCAGATGCCAAGATGCAAGAGGCGGCCGAACCATAAGCAGTAGCCAAATGCAAGTTACATTAGCTCGCAAGGGGCAGCCAAAGGCAAGGGGGGAGCGGCTAGCAGGGAGGTGACAGCAGCCAGTTCTACTCCCACACAAGGCGACAAACATGCCCAGCACAGCCCTGCATCTCAGCAATGCACTACTGAAGCTTAAGAAATATCTTATATAATACTTCAATATATACGCTTACACCAATCTGAGATACATAATTCGGGACAAACATTTGCACCTTAAAACTGTGCCCAATTACACCCAGATTTTTAGGAGTGTCATATTTGACCTCTAACCACGAGATCAAGATCATCCACTCTCTATCTCCTAGACGGAATGAAATTTCCAATTACAAACTTGTAGAACATGTGACGCAAGCTTTTGGAATATCGTGACTGATAACAAGGATTGCGGCAATATCACGTGATGCGCGACTCCCTTGTATCTAGAGTACGCGACTCCCTTGTATCTAGAGTATATAAGGATTGTAATTCATTGAATAAAATCATCAGTTGTTAGCTTTTACAACCCGATCAAAACAAGTCTTCTTGTTTATTGACTTCTGATTTCCAACGGAACACTTGACTTAGTCTAGATATGGTTAAAAGTCATTGTTATTAGCAATGGCTTTTAAGAAAATTATACTATACAACTTAACGAGGGACGCGCCACCCGTGGGTGCAGTGGTTGCACTGCACACGGGCGGCCAAATGAAACAGGTGGGAAAATGCAAGGGCCAGCCAAATACAAGGGGCTGCTGACTTAAGGGCTCCTTGCATCAGCACAGAGCCGTAACAAGGGCGAGAGGGACTGAGGCACTCGCCTCGGGCGCCACACACAGATGGGTGCGAAAAAGAGGGCAATGCTGGGAAGAGATAGCAAATTGCTAAACAATCAGCCAAATTTGTCAAATTTACGGCTGAAATAGCCATATTTTTGGCTGAAATAGCCTCATTTTTGGCCAAATTTGTCATATTTTTGTCCGAGTTCCTAAATTTTTTAGCAAAAAATTCTTGATGATTAAAAATCGCACCCTGGGGGGGGGGGAGGGGGGAGTGCAATCTTTTGTCCTCGCCTCAGGCGCAAAATTTAGTTACGGCTGAGTCACCCGTTCCTTGCATTTGGCTACCCTTGCGTCGGCAGCCCCTTTAGGGCAACCAAATGCAAGAAGTGGTTGGGAAAGGGGTGCAGGGCGCAACGGCCAGCTGGGAGAGGGGGGCGGCCGATGGCGGAGGTAGGGGCGGCCAACATGCCCGGCGCGGCCCTGAACTTAACAATTCTCAAGTATCTTATCAGTTCGACACAGCAATAGCTGAATATGCAATTAACAAGACTATCGATTGTGCGTTACAACGCTACTATTGAAGATAGTGCAGCTACAAAGTAGAGAGTAGGTATCAAAACAGATTTCCTGACCAGTGAAACCAAGGAAAACAAAACTCTAAAGCGAACAAATCACACTTTAACAATGTTATCCAATGAGAGCAAAAGGGAAAGCACTCAAACTTTAAAAAGAAAAGATGTAAAGAAGAAATTATATGGATATTAGATTGGAAGAATATACTAGATAAATTTATGTACTATAGGAATTGCTGTTGGAATTAGGTTGGTTGGTTCGTTTTCCACATTTTCCAAGGTGGGGTATTTAACGTCAGCCTAATTTCTGCTATGAAGGCTAAACACCGACGCCAGGGGCAAGTCCTCCTGGAAATTTTGCCACTCTGGGGATCTTTAACGTGCGGGAAAATCTTCCGAGCACGGGAGCAACAGCTTTAATTCCCCTCCGAAGGAATGTCACTCGATTTTCTTGCCCAGATCCCGGAACCCTAGGGTCCAGAGGTGAGCGAGTTAACCACTGGTTTGCCCGCACCGTTAGGATAGAAAATATTCAATGTGCTCTTTTGTTGTGTAATTTTCATAAAACAATGACTTTGACTAAGGTCAAATTAAGATCATCCTATTTGACCAAATTAATGTAATTCATCTACCTACAAAGGTTCCAAAATATTTAAAGGTTACTAGACTTTTGCCTCGCCCTCTATTTTTATCGAACAATGTAACGTGCAAACAAGTTACGTGTATAGCACTTAGCCAATGTATCCTAAAAAGCCAATTCTGTCACTACAGACGTGTGTACAGTATTTATGAAATGAAATTTATCACATAAAGAGCAGCTGTCAATTGATCACCAATATATAAAAAGACATCAGATGAACAAAAACCTAATCAAATTTTCACTCCATCACGCGATTTAGTGACAGATGACAGCAAAGGTCCAGAAATTGCCACCAGTTTTCTTGCTTCCCGGTTGGTTGTAACGTGTAGAGCCAGTTACCTGAGTTGAGCCTCAGCATGTTGTTTGATGAGATCAATTGAAGCTGTTTATGAGAGCTTGCAATCAGGTGAGTGCTTCTACAAACATGACTATTATTTTGTTATAGACTCTGAGTCTAAAGAGTAAATATCTTCTTTCTGATCATTCAAATTATAAGGAAATGGCATACAGAGTTGCATTGTTTGTATAGAAATTTGTTTTAATGTCTTGTGTTGTAGCTTTGAAAAATAAAAGTATAGCTACAATAAGAATGCAAAGCAATGGTCAGTAGCAAAAAATATTGTAAAATTACTGTGTGTTATGTGATCTTTTTTTAAACTACTGTGCGCAATGCACAGAAACAAACAAAACTAAATAATTTAAAAAAAAAAAATAAAGAAAATAATGAAAAAAATAAAGAAAACAAAAACACAAAGAGCAATAAAAAACAATGAAAAAAAAATAAAGAAAACAACAAAAACACAAAGAACAATAAAAACAATAGGGAAAGAATGAAAAAAGTTGAACTATTAGAAAAAAAAAATTTTAATAATTAATTGAATAACAATCAAAACAATGCAGAATAATAAAACCAAAATATTCTAGATTCTACATTGTTTAACCATACAAAAACATGACAATGTAATATGATCCAAAACAATGTGAAACTCAATATCCCACATCCACAAAAATTCCAACACTACTTCAAAAAATTCCCATTAATAAATAATTAATTATTCTCATAACCTGAGATGGGAATTACTCCTAATAATAATTTTTCTTAAGATCAGATTTTGATGAAAACAAAATTCTTCTTAGAAACAAATTACCAACCACTTTATAACATACATTAATTACTCGAAAAACCTTTCTACAAAATCAAAAAATAAAAAAGATTAAAAAAAATAAAAAACATAAAAACTCATCACTTTATTTACAATTTCCAGACATCAAATTAGACATAAATGCCTCTCTCAATTAATTTTAATACATTTTAATAAAGCCTGTCTTCAATCTGTATAAACTTTCAAGATTTCTTATGACAACCCACCCATACAGTGAAGTCTAATTATGGACTTGTCTATTCTAATTTACTTGCAGGCAGTTTTACTTATCCCACAAGGGTAAATCACTCTCAATGTATTTCCATTACAGCAAAAAAATTTCAAGAAAAAAAAAAGAAGTAAGACTTCATTACCTAGTCTGACTGATTAAAAGACTAACTTGTGCTTTAAGCTGATTAGGGCGTATAAGACATGTTTCTTGAAGTTTCCGATAAGAAATAATAAGAGTAATTGCAAGACTAAATTTAATTGTATCAATTAATAAAGCAGAGTTTCACAATCTGAATATTTATAGTCTATTTTAAGTTAGGGGCCATCCATAAATTACATAGCGCAATTTTTTCTAATTTTTAACACCCCACCAGCCTTTGTAACACATTATAACACTTTGAAAAACCCCCTCCCTAATATTACGTAACACAAAAGTTTCCAACCACCCCTAAAAATATACAAAATATTCAAAAATATTCAAATGACCACTAAAACTTCAATTATTATGGAAAATATTTTTAAATTCTATCTTTATAGAAGAATTTTTTTATTTCAAATTTAAGAAATAAGAGACTTAAATTGATCAAAAATAAAAAAAAGTCAATTTTCTTTGAAGCGCAAGTGAACTTTCCAATTACCGGTATTATTGTATTATTGTATTTAACTTTACAGTAATTTTTGTGGTGTCACTTTAACTTTACAAAACCACATTATTTTGCCTACATTTTAAAACCCTGTTTATAAACTAAAAAACTAATATATTTTTAATTATGTAACACATTTATTTTGCAATATTTTGACAAAATTTATTTTAAAAAAACCAAAAAGTGAAATAAAATTCTCACAAAAACTACTTTTTTAAAACCATTTTTGTCCAATTAAAAATTCAAATAACTTACAAAACTTTGTTTGGAGATTGGTGTAAAAACTCATGCAAAATGACATTTAAAAAATAGGTATAATTTTTTTGAAAGTATAAAGGTATAAACCATTTCTTTGCTCTGTATTGTACATAACTCACTACCATTATCACCATTTCCAAATAATCCCAAACCTCACCCTTAATTTAACACACATCACACACAAAATAAGTATCTTCAATTGATCTGTCACGCCTTAAAACCATTCCCATCCTCAGAGAACAGCTGAAAAACATGCATTAAAAAAACACAACTAACTAACACCCCATAATCACAAAGATAAAATAGGCCTAACTACGGTACTTAAAAAAAAAACAAATCACAGAAACTAAAATACACAAATACAAGGCCATTCACCCTTGCCAATGGGTCGATTCATGGGTGGATCTGCGTTGCTGTTTTGTGTTTCTCGTTGCTTTACTCGTTATTGATTTGTGCGTGAAAAACACGCAACTGAAAAATTGATAATGTAAAGTCTTGTACAACGCCGCTCCCAAGACAGATCCGATTGGCGTCCATCAGATTGCAACTTTGCTCCAAATGGCAACCCCCAATTCGCGAATAATCGTCTAACCAATCAAGTTAAACGCCAGATAAAAGCTAACATCATCTTTACGGGTTTTCGCTAATTAGCATTAATTTTATTGCTCCATTTTAAGGTGTTTGATGCTGGATTTCAAGAAGAAGCCACATGAAATTGTCGTAAAACACCTAAACATTGTTATCTGGACTGTTTATTAGTACAGGTTTAATTATAGGGAACTTAGGAGAAAATTTAACTTGAACCCAGTCATGTGCAGGAAAAGATTTTAAAGCTGAATTTTACATTTTATTTGGTTTTTTCTTTATTTAAAATAAAAAACAATGGTTTTGAATTCAATGAAACATTCATGACATTATAAATTGGAAAGGGTTTAATTAAATAGAAAAATCAATAGTTTTCTTGGATTGGAGGGTGGGGGTGAGTGGGGAGTTTGTGCAAAAGTTGTTTAAGAAGTAAAAAAAGTGTTATTCTATATGTTTGGTAGAGTTAAAGGAAAACTCTAGTGTTTCAGCATTGCAACAATTATTTGGTAGTTTTTATGTGGTTGATGGGTTCTGCAAGTTCTTTTGACCAACTCTAGAGTTTCTGCAATTACAGATAACAACTATTAAGGGTAAGTTTAAAGAGGAATTCAAGTTGGAAGTGTGTCATATGTTGTTTATTTTTAGAATCAAGTACAGTAATGCTGTATGTTAATTTTTTAATTTCTAATGCTAAAAGTCTTGTTATCTTCAAATATTTTGGAAACCATTATACTGTAGATAGATGAATTAATTTGATGAGGTCAAATATTATGAGTAACATGACCAATCCATAACTTCTAATTTGATCTTCAAGCTCATTATTTTGTAACTTGTAAACCATGAAAGATTCAGAAAAAATTCCAATTACAAAGTTATTGAGCACAACCAAATCAGTCTAAAGATGGCATAATAATGGCATGTACAACAATGCAAAAAATCAACAGTTAAACAAATCAGCAATTTCCATGTCATATATCAAACAACCCTACTGTTACGATCTTTGATTTTTTGGGTTAGTTGACATGCCTGAATACCACGTGTATTTTCTGAGAAAGTCTGTTGTAGTCTGTGAAGTCTATTGTAGTCTGTGGTAACCACGGACTTTCATAAAGTAACCACAGACCTGCAGAAATTGGGGACCAGGCGGTAATTGGGGACCAGGCGGTAATTGGGGGCAGGCGGTTATGGCAAATACTGCCTAGAAAACCAGGCGGTAAATAGAGATCAGGCGGGAATTGGGGGCAGGCGATAATTAGAAGCTGTACGGTATATGTGAATTGCACGTGACATCTGGTGGTATTTCATGTCGCAAATATGGCTGATTTGGTGTTTACACAGGCTTTTAGTTTAAACTGCCTCTGTAACCCAAGTAGCACACAAGCGGCGGATGGCGAAAGTGCAACACTGTCGCCGGCCTATTGCTGCTGTTGCAGCTGTCGATCGCCGGCAATATCACCATCAGTGTGCTACATGGGAACTTCCTTTACACATTTCAGCATGTGTACAATTCCACATGTAAACCTGTATAGACTGCAGGAAATACAAGTTTAAATACCAAGATAATCCTGTTTGAATGCGATTAAACAAATTTAAAGGACTTTTCGAATGCAGCTAGTGAATTCTACAACACTTATTTTTGCATTTCCCTAAAGTAAAAGAGATTTTACATAATTTGTGGCTATTATTGGATTTCCAGAACCTGTAATTTATTAATGGGTGGCTTTGTGGTTAATGCTTAACATCCTCTCACTGTCTCCCTAAATTTAAATATATTGAAATATAATCCTAAATCTCATATATCAAACAACTTTATAAAAAAAACTTTAAAAGCTTTCTCACACTTCTCTGTTAATCACACAAACATCAATTTTTCACACCTCCATTTCCTCACTTTCAGTGAAAAACTAAAGCTAAATCAATAATTTCAATGGAATTATGGAATGGGATTTGCAATCACAAGAAAATTGATGCAATTATCACTAATTTCCATGTCATATATCAAACAACTGTCACAGTGGTGCTGCTATAGTGAATGAATGAAATCTTTAATGAGCAGTGAGTGCAGCAAAATTAGGCATACAAGTAGGTAATTGCTGCATAATTGTTTTCCAAACAGCTACAAAAACATAAATATTGAAAAATCCATATCTAGTTGAAAGGAAAATATTAAGAGCTTGAAATTGCTTCAACAAGATAGAATTAAAAATAGATTAGTAATTGATAAGCACAAGCCATATCCAAAGGAATAGAGAATGAAGGAATTGCTAAATAAAATCAATACTTCTTTCTTACAGCATGAATTATTCAAATTTAATTAACTCATTTGTATGCTTTTCTGCTGTAGTGAGGGATATTGAGGCAATATCACAGCAATTGTTGTAATATAATGATGCCAACACATGCAAACAGTTTGTTTTAAAGTATGCTTGTAAGATGTAGTGTGTTGTTCTGCATTTTTGATTTTTATTGTATTGTACTCATGTTATTTTTAAAATTGATGAATATAAGTCAAGAGAGAATGTATATTTTATTAACTTCTGAATATTTTGACATTGATTCAACATGTGATTGATTATAATCCTTATTGTCATCTTTCTTCTGTTTTTTAACAGTGATGTTGTGCATTAATTTTGTATATCTTTGTTGAAACTGAAGTAAAAGTTTGATGATAGAGAGTTTGAGGAGAACAAAACTGATGACCTATAACTTATAAATTCCATGTTAAGTGTAAGTTAGATTTATAATTAACATTGAATTTATAAGTTATAAAAGATAAGTTTGCTTTCCGCAAACTCTCTATTAACTCAAAGTTCACGCTTGAACTCAACTGGAAAGGTTTTCTTTTTCCACAGCACTGATTTAGCTTTAGCAGCAACAGCAGAGTATTTTCTAGTATGACTTGAGTGTTGTCTTTGGTCTTGGATTGCTTTTTCAAGATACTTGAGGAGGGGTAAATCCAAGTCTCAACCTTCATGTGGTTTCCCATGGTTATTTCAGCGTGTGTTGTGCTGGTGATGATGAGGGAGAGGTCTAGTGTCATTTTTGATGTTGGACTCGTGGTTTTTCTTCCTCCCCTGTTGGTTTTAGCCATGCCCCTTTTCTCTTCTAATAGAGAATTTGCGGAGCTCTCCCTTAGAGATATACCTTAGAAAATTGACTCCTTAAAGGCTTCTAAGGGCTGGTTTTTACCTTAGCATTCTAAGGTACGTCCCTTACATTAGAACAATCGAACGAACAAAAGAAACATGGCGGCGTCGGCTCCGATCTAACTTTCCGCGATCATAATCTGGGTTTTTAGCAGCCATCCAGCCACATAAAATAGAAAAACTAACTCAAACTATCTTTATTAACAGCTGCATGAACTTGTTATCGCTCATTTGACACTTAAATTTAACGAAAATTGCATTTTTTCGGCCACGAATAGATCGTCGATTCGTATCTCATTTTGAAGTTACCCAGACACAACTTAAGGTAAGGGAAAATTATAAGGAAACAAATCGCAAACCTCTTTTATAGTATCCCTTAGAGCTAAAACCTTACATTACGGCTTCTCTAAGGAAAAGCTCTAGTGTAAGGGACAGTGTAAGGGAAGAGCTCCGCAAACTCTCTATTATCTTTGTTGCATTCCCCTTACAGCACAATTGCTTAGTTTTAGTTATTCGATATTGTTACAATAAATTATATCCTATTGTTAAATTCAAAATTAACAGTTTGCTTCATTGCATGAAACAACAGTGCTCAACACAACACAACAGGCTTGTGTGTATGTCTGCTCTAGAGCACATTACTGCATACCCTAAAAAGGGTTATATATGGTGCTAGGCATTTGTTAGGTCTTTTGAGGGAAATAATGTAGTGTTTGGGTCTGCTACTGCCTAGCACCATATAACCCTTTTTAGGATATGCAGTAATGTGCACTACAGCAGACATGCACACTAGCCTGTTGTATTGTTAGCTTGAATAATGATAATTCAGTTGTAGCTCAAGCAAGGATGAAAGAGAATAAGGTTTGGACATCCAGGTGATCCACATTTTTGGGAGCGTAATTTTACTGTAATTCACGCTAACATTGAATTCTCACAGGTCAATTTAACTCCGGAATAAGATCTGGATTCGGGTTTCGTGATGTCCAAACCTTATTATCTTTCAACCTTGAGCTCAAGTATGAGAGTATGCAGTTGTCTTTAAGGCAGGTTCTGAAATGCAGGTTTACGACTTGGGCGTCCCATTTGAGAACACGACAATGTAATACTCGGCTTTTGTATCTGATTGATTCTTTTGTTGACTAATTTTCAATTTAGATACTTTTAAGTTTATTTAAAGGTTTGGTACACATACACCAGATGATAATTTTATCTAAGGTTTTTTTACGCTTGTTTAACTGTATGTTTTGATCTGCAAAATTTTCATTTTGACTTTGATCTGCAAAATTTTTCATTTTGACTAAGCTTTTCGACAACTCTTGTTGTCATCTTCAGGTCTCGTGAAACCCTATGAAACCCTCTGAAACCCTATGAAATCTATTTTCCAATAGCAAATAGGACTATTGTATAGTTTTACATTGGGTTCATAAAAATCCACATTATCCTATGATTTATAGCTTACAGGATTTTTGTAGATTTGTATAGTGTCCACCAATGTCCACTTTTTACACAATTTATAAAATTACTTAACTTTACACTAAGATAGACTGGTTGCACAAAGTATTTTTTTAAAAGTACATATTGTGACCGGCTTCCGAGATCACCATCGTCTAGGGATGGGATATCCCGGTCCTCGGTACATGAATAAGTGAATCACGAATGCTGATTCTTGTAGTTAGTATTGGCTTTATTCCTAAGCTGGTGAACCGCAAGCATCCGTGACTGGTACGTCTCGATCCCACACCGATGCCGAAGCATCGGCAGGGCCAAACACTAAGATTAAACACTAATTCTCTTTGGCGGCTTACATCGCTACTCAACCTGCAGTATCGACACTCGCATCCATATCTATATTTCTTAGTTGGACTCTGTCTGTCTGTCTGTCTGTCTGTGTGTCCGGGCTGTGATTGGTCAGGACAAAGTCATCTGACCAATCACCTGAAAAAGGGTTCGTAGCGGCAAAAATAGTATTCCGATGCAAAAACAAAGTAGATTTTTGGATTCTATGGGGTTTTTGGGTTAGGATTGAGTGGTTTTAGGAAACTGATAGCCAAATATTTTATTTAATTTGAAAAAAGGCACGAAATTGAAGTTTTAAGGTCTGCCCATTGCTGAAAAATGTCACGTGACCATAGGAAGACCCTATGCTAATGACCTATATAAGGTCTAATTTTTTTACTAAATTTCACATTGAACAGTTGAACAAAGCTGAGACACGGACGGACAGAGTCCATTTCGGAAATATAAATATTTTTTGAATCCCGAGCGAAGTCGGGGTAATTAGCTAGTCCACTATAACCATCTTGCAATCGTCAGGCTTCATTGAACGTCGACATGTGGAGAATGAATGTGCTGCATGCTTGCGCACCGGAAGAGTTCTCTCCGCAAGGCATTCTCAGCCTTACCAAGTAATCTTGGATTGGTCACGTACTTCCAGTCCATCTAAGTGACCTAACCAATCCCCTAATGGTACGACAGACAGTGCCGACCAGTGAGCCAGCAGTCACAATTTTTTTAAACAATTCAAAATTTGATTGGCATTACTGTAATTTTATTGTGCCAAGATAGTGTCACAAAGATGACATCATACGATACTTATGTGCAAAGATGGAAACAAAAGATTGTTTTTATTAATCTTAAAAACATTTTTTTACATTAAAATTCGGAAATTAAATTCATAATCCTTAAACTAATAAATGTTTCTTCACTGTCATCTAGAGAGTTCTAAAATCGTCAATTTTGCTTACAATAAAATACATTGATGAGTGGAAAAAACACAAACTTGTTTAATCTAATAACATAGCTTTCACTTTTTGCAAAGTAAAATAGAAGTGAAATGCAGCAAGTTGTAAATCGCAAAGAAAAACACTGAGTTGTGTTTCTATCGGAGGTTTATTCACTACTGTTTTTCAAAGGGGTAAACATGGGTTAGTATATAGGCAGTCAAGTATATAGGTTTATATAGGCAGTCAAGACTTCTGGGTAATGGGGGGGAGTTGGTGACCTATTGATGAGGACATATTGATGAGGGTCATGGTGGTGAGTAAGGGTTGAAATGTTGAATTCAAAGGTTTGGGTCATTAAGAAATAGTGGGTATATGTTAAGTAGGTCAAGTTTCCAAGGTTTGGGTCATTAAAAAATAGCAGGTGTAGGTGAAGTCAAAACTGAGGGTATTGAACCAGGAAAGGGCTAAAAATACAATCAAATACAAAACAAGATATATGTAATAATACAAAAAGAAGTAAAAGAAATAAGCAGAAACAATTAATCCATAACATAAACAACCAAAACATAAGTAAAAATAACTAAACAATAACATACTAAAAAAAATAACATACACTATCACAAAAAGAACATAAATTTGATTCAAAAATTTAACAACAGCACAGCCTTCAGCCCATCTATGGTGGCAGATCCCCATGACACACCACACCATATACATTATTCCCTCTTGCAGGTAAATCTCTTTTAAGTGAACAAATAAACACTTATCAAATCAAATTTTCATAATAATTTCATGGAATATTAGATTCATTTTTTAATTTAAAATAACATTTTAATTCAAAAAGCACATACACAATGACAAGGAATATCTAAATGCACATTTGATTGAAAACTTGCATTTGCAAATTCAAAGAGTTTAGCCTGTGGCTAATGCTTTTTAGACTGGAGTTCACTCTAGAATGGAAGTCACTTTTATTTCAATAATCCTGATCTACAAGCATCTGTGGATTGAAATTCTTGGTCTATTGACTAAAACTTAAATTCATCTTGGTTTTTTGAGGAAGATGAAAAAATTATTAACTTTTAATTAATAATTTATTAGTGAGTAATAGTGAAATGAATTCCAGCACTTACTTCATTACCAGGGTTCTTCAGAATATACATTTTGTGGTCAATATAATGACTAATTCATAAATGTACTAAAAATAAATACCGTATTACCCCGCTTTGGCTGGCATGCCGGTAAAGGGGGGTTGACCAACTTTTTGCCTGAGGTCTCTTGATCCGTTTTCCGGCATGCCACAGAATTCGGCGCCATGCCGAGAAAAGCAAACAATCCCGTGATCTCAGATTGCGTAGTAGTGTACAACAGAAAGTCAATAATTGAAAGAAATTTAATGTTTAAAATGTTTAAACCACTTTAACATGTTTAAACTTTAAAATTCATTCAATTACTTTAGTTTAAACACGTTAAATCATGTTTAAACTAAGAATAATTTGAATTTTTGTTTGCAAATGCAAAATTTCGAAACAAGCATGTTTTGGACTCGAATTTTATGGCACCTTAGTCAACCCCCCCATTTTCCGGCATGGCAGCCAAGGCGGGGTAATACGGTATTTGTCTCATATGGCTTACTTACTTCAAACCTTGATGCTGCACATTTATAAGTTATATAATGATTCCAACAAAATATCCATTAAACAATAAACAAATAAGAATTTATTCAATAAGGTAATTAAGTAATATATTAATATCATGCACTACAATTAAATTTAAAAAAATTATCAAAACAAATCATCACACAATAATAAAGAGTAATGTAAAAGATAAAAGCTTTCACAATTCTGCAGCTTCACCAAAACACAACCGCTCGCTTCAGCATTTCACTACGGTATATACAACAAACAACACCATTTCTCTGCTTACAATATTACTACTCTTACAATCATGCTCACCATACACATCCACAAATTACAAGACAAATATTTATAAAATATTAAGCTCAGATCACTTTTCCATTTCCCTAATTGCAAATTTTTGTAAAGAAAAGCCGAGAATTTATTTCCACCTTTGTATGTGTGATTAATTCATGCACGTTATTGTATAATGCTCCCCTAATTGGTCAGAATTCTTTCGTGGCCACGTTCTCGTCCAGTATTGATTAAATTATGCAAATTACATGATCATTGCCTAATTTGATAGTTCACACCGAAAGCCGGCTTCGAATCTATTACGTTAATGACTGCAGCTCGCCTTCCCGAGTGACACATTTTGCAATGTCAACAATTGTTACTAATTTATTCCATTTCTCACTTTAAAATTTCATCAACAAGTTGTGCTTCGCAAACATCAGAGCCATAACTTAAATATTTAAATAGTCTCGGTGGTCAAAGAGAAAATATAATTATAAATGCCTGTGGTTGGTGAAAGTGTTTTTTCTATTAGGTTTTTGATTTTCAAAATTCATGATATGCTGTTTACACTCAAATATTTCCAAGCACATTTCAGTCTTTCACTAGTAATTATTAAAATACTGAAATGTTAGGTGAATAGCAATTAAAGCAGAAGTTATGGGAGACGTATTAAAGTGAAAGTGAGGCTGGAGGTTATGGAGAAACACTGAAATTCAAAGTGTCTGATATTATTACATTTTTCCAGGATAAACTGAGTGATAAGGAAAGTATTTTTCAGTAGTCTCATTAAAAATTAAATTAAAATTACAAGTTGTAGTCCTTTAGATTTGTGCTTATTTACATCGCTTTTGATTGCAGTTTGTATTGCAGTGTTGTTGAAAGTGGTAAGTAAACTTCAAATTGATGGAAAATAAGTTTTGTTTAATTTTTGATGCAACTTATGTAAAACTAGATTTCAAAAGGATTTTTATAGATTTGATTTTCAAAGCAAAGTTTCGATTTTCAAAGCAAAGTTTTGATTTTCAAAGCAAAGTTTCGATTTTCAAAGCAAAGTTTCGATTTTCAAAGCAAAGTTTCGATTTTCAAAGCAAAGTTTCGATTTTCAAAGCAAAGATTCAATTTTAATTTCTACCAATTTCAATCAATAGAAAAAAATAAATACCACTATTTGATGTACTAATTAAAACAACAAATATACATGCATCTCGTTTTCTTCTAATCAAACACTTCACTTTGAAAAGAACTCACACGACACACAAAAACCTCATTAAAAACAGCATCAAGAAAGCCCAAACCCAACGCAACAGCAAACCCAAAACCCATCAAACCCACCACACCACTCTAGTGCCACTCACAAGAGAAATATCAAACTCAAGTCAAACTCCTGATATCATTATGAAACCATAATGCAACTTGGAGTACATAAAATAAAACTAACATTAAAGCTCACACGGGAGTGCTACAGCTGTAATCAGCTTCATTTTCTTAAACCGTTTAAAATACAGCTAATGACATGTTTTCTTACCAAAGCCGATAAAAGCCCATCTCACACGGTGAGATTAAAGTGTCACAAGTTCAACCCTCTCTTCTACAATCTTTTAAATATTTCATACCAAAACAAACTATACATAGTATTTGTCTCACCTAATACCTTTTAACCCAATTAAAAGACATTCTTCAGAAAACTTCTTCGGTAAACACTTTATTTATCTTTCCAATTAAGATGTCCACTGTTTAACCTTTAAAGTTGATATAAAACAAAATATTTGTTGTTTTTCTTGAAAATTCTTCAAAGATCTAAATTACAATACCAAGCACATTGTTTATCTTTATCACAATGCGTGTGGTTGTACGGATTGCATGTTGTCCTTATCTTGAATGTTTTATTTTTACACTAAGCATTGTTCTTGTAATCTTTTTGTTATTTAAACAAAACTAAATTAAGATTGTAGTTGCGTGTTTCAGTTTTAGAAAAACATTAATTAATAACAACTCATGTCATTTCTTAGGGTTTGAATGACATGTTTCAAACTTAGTTGAAGATCTGTGTCATGATATGCCACCTTAGTACTCAAAAGTGAAGACTATGAATAAATCAGGAATCGTTCGTGTACATATGGCGTAATGACATGACAGGCTAAGTAAAGTGAGTATATCCATATATAAGGGTGAACAGATATTTACTCGTGTATAATCAAATAAGGTTACATTCAAATATAAACAAGGATATTTAGAAATGGCTACGTATATTGTTGTCATAATTTGATATTGTTGGTGTGGGGGATGGGAAGGAGAGAGACGACACACAGGGAGCTTGTGTTCACTTCAACTACTCATTTACTACTGCTTTTGAATACACTATTTACAGAGTATTTATACTGTATGCTTGACCATGATGGAGGTCACATATGGTGTCCTTACTTAGACAAGCCCATGTCATAAAACATGTGCACTCACAATGCTAACATTTGGTAACACAATTCCAACAGATATATTATAGCATAGATGACGATGACGTCTGGAATATCAGTGTAAGATTTAGACACGGGTTGGAAAAGCAACCGTAAATCAAAAACTTTAGTTGCCATAGTGAACTGTAGTTTGCATATAAAGTGCCTACTTTGGTATTCACTAAAATTCAGCGAGATATCTGTTTAATTCTGACCGATAGATCACGATTCTGCAGTCGAATTGATGATAAGATCACTTGTTTAGTCATAAATAACATCTAAAAGTTCTGATAAGCCTAATGAACTTTTAGGACAAATGTTAAACTGTCAGTCATGCAGAGGCAGGGCCGCCCTTAAGCAGAGGCAGGTACCTGCCCTGGGTCCCGTACTCAGGACCCTGTACCCATGATTAGTTAACAAAAATATTCTTCCAATCTCACATTCAAAAATTATTCTTTTAAAAATAAAGGTTAACACCACTGACAGGAGAGGAAAAGGGGGCACTGTGAGAGCAAACTGTCCTGGGTCTCATGCAGCCGGAGGAAATCCCATCTCTCTATCTCCTCATGGTTCCCCTGGGTACTTCTCTTTGGTGATGCTAAAGAGAGCTCTGGTGCCTCCAATTGCATCGGGGTCATGGTTTTCTTTTCCTCTTGTTGGATTTTGCCACGGCCCTTTCTTTTGCCTGGCTTTCTTTCTTTTCACCCCATGGTTTCTGTTCCGTTGGTCGTCCCTGACATCATTTGGAGGTATTAACTTATGAAAATAATTAGACCCGTATTAAAATTTAGATTTGTGTAAATATTTTGAATTGTGTAAAGTTATTGGATTGTGTAAATTTATTGTTATTGTGACAGGTCACGTATGGCCTTGCAGCCGCTGGTTACCTTAAGCAATACCTTGCACAACCTTGTCTTGTCCCATGCAGCCTAGGGCGGCCCTGAGCAGAGGGCTCTAGTCAGGACTTGTCCCCTTCTGAGAGACCTATTTGTTATGATTTGGCTTAGAGAAGAATTTTCTTAGCTCTATTTGTAATTCTTCTCTTATCCTTATGCGCTGGCTCGGAACTGCCCATTGATTGATATCGATTGTAATACATGTATGCATACAAAAGTGTTCTTGTGTTAGCTGTTCGCTTAGGTAGAAAATCACCTGTTTATTGTTAGGTAGAAGTATTATATCTCAGCTTAAGCAAGCTAATCTGAGTTTGGCTCCATTGATTATTTACGTGTGCAACAGCATGAACATGTAAGTGCCAGAAAAGTGATGCATCCATGGCATCGCCTTGAACAAAGCAGGCTCCTGACAAGTTGTGTCATTGGACAAAACGATAAAGTATCTGGGCTGGTATTCACAAACACTACTTACGATCATTTTTTTTTACGTAAGTTAATCGTAAGCAAAAATTGGAATTCACGAAAGAATTCCTACGCAAATTCCTAAGTTAAAAAA